>PVJC01022737.1:0-27041 GCA_004026665.1 Murina feae
TGGCTTGTGGCTGAGCAGAGCTCCCCCTGTGGGAGCACACTGATCACCGCAGGGCAGCTCCTGCATTGAGCATCTGGCCCCTGGTGGTCAAGGTGTGTCATAATGATCAGTCATTCCCAGTCATTCTGCTGTTAGGGTCACTTTGCATATTACTCTTTTATTATATAGGATAAAAGTCTAAGGCTGATCCCTGCTATACTCCAATATTTAGAGATGGAAAGATGAGAAACAATGAGCAAAGGGACCTGAAAAGGATCAACCAATAAAGTAAAAGGACATCTGGTAGTAAGTGAGAAGCTATAACCCAAAGATAGCAAGGGTATCAAGGCAAAATATGTGATCAACTGAATTAAGTAACTCCTAGTAAGTCAAGTAAGATAATGACTGAAAATAATCATTGGGTTTTGCAACATGGAAATCAGACAATAAAAAAAGAAGTTTGAAGGAGTGTTACGGTAAAGAAGAACAGAAATAGGATGATAGCTTGGGATCTGTGTGTTAAGAGAGGTTTAGCTATTCATTTATTAATTTTCCAAAGAGGAGAAGCCATAGCATATTTATATTTTGATAAGAATGAGGGAAGATGAATAGATCTTGAGGTAGATATGAGTAGATGGGAGAAGATGAATCTTATGTACAAGTGGAAGGGATGATGTAAGCTATGAGAACAGAGTTCATCCGAAGAGAAGACAGCGTATATGAGAATCAGTACAAATGAGTAGATAAATATGATGATGGGAATTTTTAAAGCTGTGATTCTCATCTTTGTACTTTGGAATCACTTATATAATATTCTAAAATATGAATGCCTATCCCACCTCCCTGCCACAGTAACACCCTGAATTTCTCATTTAATTGTTTGGGTTGCAGACTAGGTATTGTTTCCTTTTTTTTGCCCTGTTTGTTTGTTTGTTTTAGTATGCTGGAGCTTCCATGGTACATCCCAGAGAACCATTATAACATAGGATCCCTCTTATAATTTCTCCCATGTTTTTTATGTAGAAATAGGAAGAAAAGTCATCAGCTAAGAAGATGGAGAAAAAAGTCTTGTGGTTTCAGGTGATATACAAAAGACACAAATCCAATTTCAAGTAGGCAACAAAGACTGACATGAGGTCCCTGGTGTGATGAGAGAAAGATTAAGACAGAATTGAATCAGCACAAGTCTTCAGAAAAGCAATAGATGGAAGGAAAAGAAAAGGTCAGTGCAGCAACCATTAGAGAAACACAGCAAGGGGTAGAAACCAAAGGGGCGTTTGGCAAAGCTAGGCCTGGAGCTTCTCTGAAGGGCTTGGCAGGAACAAAGTGTAGTGAAAGGAGTCACGAAAGCAGATCATTATCCTGGCTGAATCACTTGAACACCTTCCTGATGGAGATTAATTTCTTATATATAGAATAAGAGTTATAGTTAAAGTATGTACGAATGTAATATTCACCACAAAGGCTGGGCCGGAGAGGTAGCTCAAAAGCAGATTTTTTTTAATCACACAATTTTTTAAATTATATTTTTATTTATTTCAGAGAGAAAGGGAGAGGAAGAGAGAAATAGAAACATCAATGATAAGAGAGAATCACTGATCCGCCTACTACACGCCCAGTACTGGGGTTTGAGCCTGCAACCCAGGCATGTGCCCAAACCCAGAATTGAACTGTGATCTTCTGGTTCATAGGTCAATGCTCAACCACTACGCCATTACAGCCAATTGAAATCACACAATTTTTGTACGCCAGTCTAAGACAATGGTGTTGTCTTTTTAGGTGTAAGGCACTGAACAGATCTGAAGATCTGAACAGAAAGTTGACATGATCAAATGATATTTTAAGAGGATTCATCTGGAGTTAGCATCAAGGGAAAGATTGGGGTAAGTAAGGAAATTATTATTTATGTAAAGTGAGGCAATGAGTCTGCTGTGAAGTGGTGGCAGTTGGAAGGGAAAGGAACTGATGAATGTAAGATAAATTTTAGAGTAAAATTCAACTAATTGGATGACTAATTGGATGGAGAGAGCCAGGAGTCAAGGATGACTCAGTTTCATGCTTAGTTGACTGGGCAAATGGTGGCAAAATGAATAAAAGTCAGGAATCTGGAGAGAAGTTGGGAGGAGGAACTGAATGTAGGCAGGACGATGATGAATTTGTTTTTTGACACAGTTGTGTTTTCGTTAGCTACGCACATGCCAATGAAACGCCCACCAGGCAGGCAGGCAGATATTTGGAACTGAACGCTGAGCTCAGATGACATGACCAGGAGATGGGAATTGATGATTACCCACCAAAGACTTGATTGCTATAGTCATAAGACTACAGTCAATAAAGCCTGTTAGAATCACTCAATACCGCCTAAAAGAGAGAATTGTTGTGCCTGGCATTAGCACTGTAGTTAGTGGACTGTAGAAAGAAGAGAGGCCTGAGGGATTCAGGATGAAGGGCTGGAGTAGAATGAGAGTACTTAGAGGATTCTGGGAAATGGCTACTTAGCAACTTGGAAACATTTTGTTCTGTTACCTGGTTTAGCTATACCTGTGCATGAAGGCAGAATGTCAATCCCAAGTATTACTCAAGATCAAGTATTGCTTTATACCAGGTAAAGGAGCAGCTGGATATTCCTCTTTGGGGTTTCAGCTGGATATTCCTCTCGGGTTTCTACAGGTAAGAGGCAAGGCAGATGCTAAGCTATAACACAGTACTAGAGTGTGATGAGGATCAATAATTTTCATTTCTGATAAGCACCCTTGATAATTCTGAAGCATTGCAGAATATTAGCAACAACTTTGGGAAAGTTAGCTTTTACCCATAAGAGCAGCAAAGAATGAGGGTCCAACTTCCAATAAAACAACATGTGAATTCAGGTGGACTCATAAGGAGAACATACTTAAATACCACAGGTTCCAGTGTCTGGGGCTACCTTACTGGGACAGTAGAAGGCTTGAGTTTCATAGTAAATATATCTGATTGGTGGGATCTGGGGAGTCTATTTTTGTGATTTAAACAATATGAGCTGTTGCAAATAGCAGCCAGGGAAATAGCAATCGATCAGGCTGCCTTTGTTTCCAGATTAATCTTTTTACCAGTTGGATCCATTAAATTTCCCACAGGCCATTTGGGTTCCTAGAGTAGTGAAGAGATGAAGACCATTCTGGACACTGAAGCCATATTTATACACGGCATAATTAAAATACAAATTAAACCTAAGTCCTAAAAATGGTGGGAAAAATACTCTTCATATCAAAAGTCTGCAATGTCCTGTAGCTTTATGTAGTCTGAGTCAATTTCAGTGGAAATAAAAACACTTAGAGTGTCATAGAAATAACATTTGCTAAGGGAAAGTTGAGCTGGCAGGACTGATCTAATTCTGATAAAAAAAAATATTGGTTTGAATTTACAGGCTGAGATGGTTATAAACCACTCTGTGATCTGCCTAACTTTTGCCTAAGTGGTAGTTTTCTAACTTAGGGGAGACTCAGCCCTGTGACTGAATAAATAGTCTGAATCACTTAGCAGGTCAAAGCTAAGATGTGTTGGCAAGAGTTCTGCTGTGGAATACATGGGCTGTGTCTGTGTTACACACTCACTAACACGACCAGAGAATTTAACAAAAGAACATCCCACAATGTGTCTGGAAGTGTCGAGAAAGCCTGTTAGAATCACTCGATACCACCTAAAAGGGAGGTCACACTTCTAAAGGAATTAGGACTTTCAGACTGCTGTTCCCAAGGTGCCAATAGCTTATTGGCTCCATCTGAATTAAGCAAGACTGCCAACATGCCTGTTGACCTTAGCACTGTTTCCAATCTGCTTAGATACGAGTGCGCTATGCAATATTAGAAGCATAAACCTCTCCCAGAGCAGACAACCAATGGCCTGATCCTTTGTTTCAGTTATGAGAATTAAAAGTATAGAAAAGAAAACCTTTTTTGATGTTGTTTCTCCCTCCTCTCCCCCCCCCCCCAACATCTTGCTCTATTTGACAGCTGACAAAAATCAGCTTTGTCCGTTCTGGCAAAAACAAAGAAAATTGAAAGAATGCATTTCAAGAAACAGTGTTTCAACAGACTTGGACAACTTACCCTGGAACCTTGGAATTATGCTGACATGAGGTTGGAGGCCTGGGACTGTGTTATAGGTGAGAGAGTGCTATATTAATATTCTCCTGGAACCGGTAGCACAAAATGGAATCATGCTCCACTTGCATACTGTTGTAGGACGCAGATTTGTAGAGGACAGAATTTATGAGGGAGAGATTTTTGTCTGGCAATATGTCAGCCTGACAGAATCTAATAGGGAAAAGGAAATTGAATTAATTCCTGTATGAACTGTTAGGATCAACATGCATCTATAAAGGATGGTGTTCATTCAATCAGATGAGAGACCATCCTAAGAATGACGAAGTTTGGACAGTATGCACCCAGAAAGGTGGGAAACAGCAGATATTGGTCATGTGGGCCACCCTTATCCACACAGCAGACTTTGATTATCTATAGCACTCTTTCCCACTGAGCTTGGATGAGTCACAGAATTCTTCTCAACAATGAGTCCAAGAAAGTCACTATTAATCCGTCAGGTTTGGTAATGAAACGAAACCCAGGTTTTATCTTCAACCTAGCATATTCTGTAAACAACTTTTAGGGAAGATACTGCCCTAGGATGGTCTCACAATTCTTTTCCATATGGATCTTGCTAAAACCAAAGACTTTTTATATGTAGTTCATTCACTCATCCAGTCATTTAATCTATATTTACTGAGCAGCTTCTATGTGCCAGGCACTGCTCCATTTTGAAGACAGGACAATAGCAACACAGACAAGAATTCCTACCCTGTGGGAGCTTACAAGGTAATGCTTACAAACTCAGGCACGTGGAGCCAATAAATATTTAAGTTTACATTTGCCTCTCCTAGTTTATTGAAGTGGCCACTCATTAACAGATCTAGTCAAATGAGTAACTACCGAGTCAGAGCACCCATGAACAATTTTTATTTTATATCCAAATATAACACACAACAAAATTAATCTGAAACATGGTTAGTGCACTCTCAGTATTATACAGCATAATAATAGTAATAATAATAATAATACTCAACAAGCCTTTTATGTATTTGACTATGGTCAGTATTACTTGTACAGCAAATTGGCCTCCTATGGCCAATTTGTTGGGGTAGGAATGGGAGCTGACTCAGGAGGAAAGTACAGAGTAAAGACAGAATAAGTTATACATGAAATTTTTCAGATAATCTATCACTTAAAATTTACAACTGGAAAATACATTTAGGAATTTCATGAGTATTTGTATCTTTCAATATAGAATATTTTTTTATTATTATCAGGTTAGAACATGACTTATGTTCAACTAGGTTTTTACCTCTTCTAGTTTATTGTGACATTACAATATATTTGTATATCTCAGTGAGTCAACACTGTCTTGCCGAAAATCCAGTCTTCCAGACTTCACTCTGTGTAATTGTGCAGCCTAGCACAAGAGGCTGAAAGGAATGGTCCTAATGGTATACCAGTAAGACAGATTACAACCATGTAATGGTGCTGAATATTTTAATTTCTGCATGGCAGGGTTGCCCTTGGTCTGGCTTTCATCTTTCTCATATATCACTTTGTTATTTTAAGTAAGAAATAGTTGACAGCTTTATCAAAAAAAAAGGTTGATAATCTTAAAATCAAGAATTTTGAATTTTAATGTACTTCCAAATTCTTTTGGGGCTGGGGAGAATTTTTTTTTTTCCCAGCATGAGATATATTCACACAGAAAATGCTACTAATCAGTTCATATAATCAAAATTGCTCCTCTGAAACTCTAAATGTGTATGCAAAAAAAAGTCCCATATAAAGAGAAGTGGTTTCTTTTAGAAAACTAACCATCTTGTGAGCTGAATGCTTTGAGTTTGGCTAACTTGAAGAAATTTCCTTTGGTTGAAGGATTTAAATCTGAATATTTTTCCATGAAATAAACAATCTCCCTTTAAATTTCCTTCATGAGTAAGCAGTATTGTCTAAGATGGGGTATCTGTTTGTTCCAGGGTAATCACATCCTTACAGAGTGAAAACATTTTGATTCTTTTAGCAAAAACATACTACTTCATGTTTGTTGAAAGGGTTCTAACTTCCCATTTAAAATGCACTGTGGCAGGATATATTTTCTTTTTTTTTAATATATTTTATTGATTTTTTACAGAGAGAAAGGGAGAGGGATAGAGAATTAGAAACATCGATGAGAGAGAAACATCAATCAGCTGCCTCCTGCACACTCCCTACTGGGGATGTGACCGCAACCCAGGTACATGCCCTTAACTGGAATCGAACCTGGGACCCTTGAGTCCGCAGGCTGATGCTCTATCCACTGAGCAAAACCAGTTAGGGCCGGATATATTTTCTTTTAGTTACACATAACTTGTAGAACTTTGAATGCCCAGTATGAAATAAATTTACACTCTAAAAAACATATCTCACTTGTTTGAAAACAAAACATGAAATGTTGAAATCTGTAGAGCAATCAAAAGATGTGTGATCTAATGTAAAGTATGATATCACAGACAGATTGCCATCAATAATATTCCCTTTAGGAATGGGAATTTAAAATACTAATCAATTATTAATATTATTTTGCTCATTGCATACTTAATGGTTTCTATGTCTGGTTTTCCTATAGAAACTTGTGGCTACATTAACAAAGGTATGGCTTGACTTTCCTGGGGAAAAGGTTGGAGAAGAGTTGGTGAGAAATAAACACAATGTGATAGAAACACAGCCAACAGCCCTGAAATCTGAATCATCTTCCAGTGAATGCCCTAGGCCCAGAGAGACGATCAACCCTCTAGCTCCTCCATCTCAATTCCTCTTAGGGCACAGACCCCCTTTTCCTCTTAATGAACCCCCACATGCACACCACAGACCTAGCATCCTGCTGGGGACTGAGTAAGCATTTGATGAATGGCAGCTATTTTTATTGCATGATCTCTACATGTTTAAAACACATGCTAACACCACCCCCCCCCCAAAAAAAAAGAATAGAAAGAAAAAAGACACTTAAGGTAAAGCCATTTATCTCTGTCACAGCATTTCACCCCTCGGCTTCTTGCCCTGCCCAACCCTTGTCAGACAAAATGTCACTGTAGCCTCTGTAGCAGCAGCCGAGGGGGCAGAAATAATTGCTGGGAGTCAGGCCATCTGTGGCAGAGGTAAGAGGTAAGAAGTGACTGGGCTCCCCACCTGTAACCAGTCAGAGATCCAGGCAGCCAGTGGGCTTTATAATCCCTAATGCCAACAAATCTCTTTTTTATTTTCATCACATAAACGGGTTTCTTTCCTTAGCCACAGAAAGAGTTCTCACACAACACTAATTGAGGGTCTTGGTTTTCATTGTTACTTGTTTTTGAAGCTCCTAGAATTCTTTTTTTAAAAAATTAAATTTATTGGAATGACATTGGTCAACATGAACATACAGGTTTCAGTTGCGGGTTTCTATGTTATAAGACCTATGTATATTACATTGTGTGCCCACCACCCAAACAGAATTTTTAAAATTCAGCAGTATTTCTGTTGATAAGTGTGAGTGTTATGGTTTTAGTTTTTTGTTGTTTTGTTATTGTTTGATAAAGACTGAAGCCAGATCTAAACAAATAAATGAACAAAATAAAAATTAAATTAAATTAAAACATAATATAAATATAATAAAAATGGGTAGGAGTAGGATAAAGCCAAATTGGGTTACTTCATAAAGAAATTCCACAATTCTTTTTAAAAGGAATAGGGAACACATAATCCTATCTAATAAAAGAGTAATATGCAAATTAGGTGTCACTCCATGACAAAGATGGCCTCCCCCATGGCCACAAGAGGCCGCCCCCATAGCCACAAGATGGTGGCACCCAGTCTGGCTCAGCCCTGCCACTGAAGTGGTCAGGCCTGTTAGCCAGGAAGGTGGGTGGGAAGGTGGGGGGCCTGAGGGGCAGAGAAGGCAATTAGAGAGAGCTGGGAGTCCCCTGCCCAGGCCAGAGGCCTTCATCAGAGGCCTCAGGCATGGGAAAGGGTGGAGCTGGTGATCTGAAGGGGCAGGGGCAGGGGCAGAGCTGGTGATCAGAGGGGTATGAGGGTACCTTCCCAGGCATAAGGCCTGGACCAGAGGCCTCAGGCTTGGGCAGGGACAAGGCCAAAGAACACAGGTTCTTGAGGTCCACAGAACCAGTGATCGGAGAGGCAGGGCCAGAGCCTATGATCTCAGGGTTCTGGGCACCAGTGGACCTGGCAAAGCAGGGGCCTTGGGGTCCCCTGCCCAGGTCTGCAGCCTTGGCCAGAGGCTCCCAGGGGGGCAAGGGCAGAGCCAGCGATCGCAGATGCCTGGGCCTTGGGAAGCCGGCAATCGGAGGGGCTTCGGGGTCCCCTGCCCAGTCCTGCAGCCTCGGCCAGAGGTTACAGGCCTGGGTAGGGGTGGATCTGGGATTGGAGGGACAAGGGTGGAGCCAGTGATCAGAGTTAACTACAGAGGAAACATCTTTTCTGACTGCTCATTGGCTAAGCTCCTTGTATGCCACTGGTAATATTCTTAGTAACTTGGGTAATAAGAATCCAAAAAGGCAATCTAGGGTTTTTCCACCTCACTCTTGGAGAAAAAAAAATGAAGGTCCACTGCTGGAGGACTAAGAAATGTCATATCCTGCCCTAGCTGGTTTGGCTCAGTGAATAATGCCTCAGCCTGCTGACTGCAGGGTCTGGGTTCAATTCTGACCAAGGGCATGTACCTACATTGAAGGTTCTTCCCTGGCTGGGGCCCAGGTCAGGGCTCATATAGGAGGCAACCAATCAAAGTGTTCTTCTCACTTTGATGTTTCTCTGTTTTTCCCATCTCTTCCACATTCTCTAAAAATCAATGGAAACATATCCTCAGGTAAGGATATAAAAAAAGAAAGAAATGTCATCCTATGAAAGACACATCTTGAAAATGCCTAAAGAAAGTTTTCATGACCTAGCTGGTTTGGCTCACTGGATAGAGCATCGGTCTGCAAACTCAAGGGTCCCAGGTTCGATTCCGGTCAACGGCATGTACTTTGGTTGCAGGCACATCCCCAGTAGTGGGTGTGCAGGAGGCAGCTGATCAATGCTTCTCTCTTATCAATGTTTCTAACTCTCTATCCCTCTCCCTTCCTCTCTATAAAAAATCAATAAAATATATTTTAAAAAAATAAAGTTGTCATTTTTTCCTGGTGAAGGGACTGGAGTCCATGTTGATGAAAACACCTTGGTGGCTGTGGTGACTAGCAGTGGTTGCAGCAGCGGGGTGATGGAGCTGGTGGCTTCCCCTGATTAGCCTGGTCGCCTCCCACAAAGGAGGCCAGACGGTGGCTTAGGCCCACTCCTCAAGGGGAGCAGGGAGTGGGCCTAAGCTATCAGTAGGACACCCCCCCCAGGGCTTCCAATGTGTGAGAGGGGTAAGGCTGGGCTGTGAAACAACCCCCCCCCCCGCCCCAGTGCACAAATTTCATGTACCACACCCCTAGTTAAAATAATAAAAAGCAATTGTTTTAGTTACTTCATATTCCTCCAACCAGAGTATGATTTCCAGCAATAGAATTCTATGTAACTACTAGAGGCCCAGTGCACAAAATTTGTGTACTTGGGGAGAGTCCCTCAGCCCAGCCTGTGCCCTTTCACAGTCTGAGAGCCCTTGAGGGAGTGGGCCTAAGCCATTAGTTGGACATCCTTAGCACTGCCGTGGAGGTGGGAGCTTCTCCCACCACTGCTGCTGTGCTTGCCAGCTGTAAGCCTGGCTCAGGGTGTCTGACTGAGTGGCTCTCCTCCTGTGGGAGCACACTGACCACTGGGCAGCAGCTCCTGCATTGAGCGTCTGCCCCCTGGAGGTCAGTGCACATCATAGTGACCAATCATTCTATGACCAATCATTTGGTCAATTTGCATATTAGTTTTTTATTATACAGGATTGTTAGCTTATTGAAGGTGTGTTTTCTAGGGTAAAAATTTGAAGGAAGTGATGACTGGTGCTTATGTTCACATGTGTGTGTTTATGTAGATCACCTATTTTTTATCTGATATTTTTCATCTTATAGCTATGTCTCCCCACCCCTTTTCAAAGGCAGTCATATATGAATAACTCAACATTAGATGTATTTCTCTTTCATAGCAACATAGATAGATAGGCCTTCTATGGAAGTACAGCATAAGAAAACTTCTAATTTTCAATGATATACAGAATGTAGTCACCATATGTGTGTGTATGTGTGAGTGTGTGTATATGTGTGTGTACGTGTGTATGTGTACAGATATGTGGGTTTCCATTACAGATTTAGGTCATCTGCATCCATCTGTTTGGTTTTTGTTTGTGATTTTATTTTGCCATCTGTGTCACAAGTTTACAGAGTTAACAAATTCTGTTAATGTATATGGATATGAAAAATTTGAATTTAAATTTTTTTTAATGTCCTGAAAATGACCACTGGGAAAAAAAATAATGATGGCCACAAAGAAAATAAAGAAGGACAAAAGAGAATTCCAGTTATATTCCACTACCTTATTATAGTTATTTTGTTTGTTTCAAGTAACAAAAAGTCAACCCAGAATAGCTTTGGGGAAAAAAATTGTTTTTGTTTTTTGAGAAGGATATTGAGAGACCCTAAAAGAAGCTAATGACTAACCAACCCCTCATGAAAAGAGGCCCCCAATGTTGCTTCGGGGTCCTATTCATGGTGTTCATAAGGTATATCTTTAATAATAATACTGGCAGTCATAATAATCTTAAAAGCTAACATCTATTGCATATACAGTATGTCACACTTTAAATGAATTCCCTTATCTATATTTTAGAGCTGCTGTATAAGAAAGTTCACATTCTTTTTTTTCTGTTTTCCAAATCAAAACAACTAAAGACAAAAAGGTTAAATAAATTTCCCAAGATGATATTGTTAGTCCATGGAATTGCAAGGGACTGGGTTCAGTCAAACTGGTATGGTAACCCAGTTAGTTACTCAGACAATCACAGGATCACAGGGTTCCCTTTCAAACAACCCCAAAGTCTGTGGCTCAGTTAAAAATTACAGAATTTGGAAGAAGATTTGCTTATAGGTCTAGCTTGGGTCAGGTATCTACCTTTGAATCAACCAAGACAAAGGGCTGCGGTTACTACGCTTGCCCTTTGTATTTGGGGGAGTTGTGGAGAGCTAGGCAGTTCTAGCATACCCATCCTACCTTCATCTTATCTCCCCAATCGAATGTGATTGCTTCTGAGCACTTTTTTCTTTCCTAACTTTGCTTTGTGTTACAGGGACAGGTTTGTATATCATCACTTCTAGAAAAGTTCTAGAATGCAGGGAGTTTGACCTTTCTTTTATATATCCCACTAGTGGCCCAGTGCACGAAATTTGTGCACATTAAAAGGGGATCAATTAGAGGAAATATTTTAATATTGCTATTTGCTCTTTCTCTATAATAGAAGTATCAGAGATTAAAGAAAATTAGTAAAACCTATATGAAAATCTTCCTCCTGTCAGAGTCTGGGGTGCACCATGGAACCCAGAGTCAAATCTTCAACCACCTACGTGCACCTCAAAATCACTCAAGACCCAAACCTGGACAGCCCCCCTTCATTGGGCTAGATCCAGACCTGGCCGGTCCCACTCTGTCAAGCCCTGCCAGGTGGGGGGGTGCAGCCTCAGGTCCCCTGGGTGCCATGGCAGGGGGGCACGGCCTGAGGTCCCTCATCAAGCCCTGCTGGGTGGAGGGAGTGGCCTGTGATCCCCCAGCCTGGTGCTGGGGCAGGGGGCACAGCCTGAGGTCCCCTGGCCTGGTGCTGAGGTGGGAGGCATGGCCTGAGATCCCCTGGCCCAGCACCAGGGCGGAGGGCACACCTTGAGGGCCCCTGTCAAGTCCCACTGAGTGGGGGGCACAGTCTCAGGTCCCCTGGCCTGGGACCAGGGCGGGGGCATGTCCTGAGGTTCCCTGGCCTGGCACCAGGGAAGAGGGTGCAGCCTGAGTTCCTCTGGCCTGGTGCCAGGGCAGGGGGAGCAGCCTGAGGTCCCCTGTCAAGCCCCATGCAGGAGGTGGGTGGGTGCGCAGCCTCAGGTCCCTGCTGATTGCTCCTTAAGGCTCATTATGGGAACTTAGCCTCAGCTGTGGGTGCAAATTAACTGGAGTGACAGTCAATTTGCATATTCCCTCTTTATTATATAGGATGCTAAGTCTACCAGCACTGGCCTGTAAGAGACCATTAAAAGATTAGTCATTGAATTAATAAAATAACTGATAAATGAAGGTGAAGAAAACCATATCCTCTTCAATCATAGACAAAGAGCCACATAGGCAAAGGCAAGAGATGGGGGGTGGAATATATGCTCTATGCATCCATTTAAAAATCAGCACATGAAAATACCATTATTTTTAGCTTCAGTTTCATGATTCAGCCTTTCCAGCATAAATAATTTATAAGAGAAATGAGACAAATATCAAGTTTGTGGGAAATGTAAATTAATTTGAATCTAAAATTAGAAAGACCCCTTCCCATAGACAGACAATAAGGGGACAAAAAGGCCAAAAGGAATTTGATGAACACACATTGGAGAAACCCAAGAGCCACAGAACCTACCAGGCTAATTGCCTTTGATAAAGGAAGTTAAAGAGTCAAGAGTCCAGGACAGCAGAAGTTCACTCAAAAAGACAAATAACACAGGACAAGAAGACTTATAAAAGGACATAAAATTTACAATGTATTTGCTTTGTAGACTTGACTTGAGGCAAATGTGGAAAGGAGACAGAGATTGTATTCAGGCATCCAAACCTTCATTCTGTGCCTAGTTGTGCTTTCTGATAACTCCTCCCACCTCTACTACCCAGTAACCTTCTGGTCTCCCATTTTCCTTTGTTCTCAATGGAAGATAAGATTAGGTGTCTCTCATTGAAATGCTAATGTAAATGAGTCCATCTGAATGTTACCATTAATTTGACTTTGAAAGTGAAAGTCAAATTTCTGTTAAAGGAATTCTAACAGCAACTCGAAGACTGGGCAGAATTAGAAGGGTCAGGGTTTCTAACTCAGACAGCACATAAAGCTGACCCTCCACTGAGGAGAATTCAATATAGGGAAGTGGCATATTCTCTGCTAACTTCTCCTTAGCTCAGGAAGAATAGAGTCCCACAGAATACAGATATTTAGTCTTGTTTTATCACTAAATACTGTGTGACCTTGGCTAAATCACTCAACCACTCTGGGTCTATTTTTTTTTTTTTCTTTTTTAAACCTCAGTTTCTGCCTTTATAAAATGCAATGATGAAAACCACTGCCTGGGCTACTGGCATTAAACATGTGTAGCTGCCTTCCTCAGTGCTGGGCACTTAGTAAGTACTCATGAACTAGCAGTTATAGGTTTTATATACGCTACTAATGATGTCATTACCTTTGTTACTTTTCGTGAGTGGTCTCCAACGTGGGATGTGTGCAACTCAGAGTATGCCTGTCATTAACTGTTGAGAGGTGGGATGAAAATATATGAACTTACATTATATTGTATCCTATATAATAAAAGGCTAATATGCAAATTGTCCCCTCGACAGGGAGTTCCACCAGGCGTTCAACCAGGGGTTGGGGATGTCTGGCCAACCACCCACAGCTCCTCCACCTGGCTGGCCTGGCTTGATCAGCAGGAGTGGGCCAGCTGGACCTCACCATGGACAAATTCAGGCACCATGCCTCTAGTATACATATACAACCTTAAAAAATTAAGCTTTCTAATAATTAAAGTATGAATTAACACTAATTTTCATATTTGATCTCCCTGGACAGAATGTAGTGTCCTCAGTGAGGAAGGGTTGACATGGTGCCTGCTACATACTGCTACGTACTGTGATTATTTATAAATTATGTTATTTTTATTTTCAAAAGCAAATGGTTGGGATAATTTCTGCAAAGAAATTATGAGTTCAATTTGGTATTAAAAATGCACAAGTTCAAGAAAATGGCAGCACTGGCACATCCTTATTCTTTAATGAGCTCCTTGCCTGCCACACTATGTCATTAAAACGAGAACAGCTGATAAGAAGGTAGAGGCTAAAGAAATTGCCTATTGGAAATTGATGATGACCACCCCGAACAATTGCATCATTAAGTAAAATAAATAAATGTATCACTAATGTGTATTAATTAAAATAAATAAATGTATTAAGTAAAATAAATAAATGTTTATCATCTTTTCAATTGCTCTGTTGTTCTGACTGCACATTAGTTATTTATAAGTAAATAGTCAAAAGTTAAGCGTGTATTCCTGAAAAAAAATTTTCCACATGTAGCACTTGACAAAAAACTTTTGGACAGCACACTGCTAAATGCACAAATTTCTTAAATTTCTGGAATCGCTAAGTTAATGAGAGGAAGAGGAAAACAATTTCAGTTGAACCTGGAAAAAAACTGTAACAAATGGATATTTTATTCCCAGGTGAAAGAAAAGGAATCAGAAGTATTTCATTTGATTGGACTTAACTCATTATTACTTACTTTCCCCTCCTAATTCATTACTAAACGTAGTAAACACTCAGAAAGCAGAATATTACTTTCCCTTACTATCTAGAAGTTAGTCCTTTAAATTTAGTTCCCAAAGTTTCACAAGATTATTTAATCTTTTGCCCACTTCATGCCAGGCCCCCGGGGAAATATCCCAGATCCCAAGGAATTCAAGATCACTAAGCCTGAACTCATCTCTAGAAAATTAAGGAAATGGCACTAAAAAGAAAAATCATCTTCATAAAATTGTACCAGGACAGTAGTTCAGAATTCTTTATTTACCCTTAGAACACGTCTCTGTCCATCTAGTGATTGTTTAATGGATTGAATGATCTATATTTCTGGAGAGAGGGGTCCTATCCTCACTCCTTTCGAATATGCCTCTAGAATAACTGAATTATTTATCCTCTCTTTGAGAAAGCCACAGGTTTTGCACAGTTGTACGTGTTTTGTGTCCTTGGGCTCCCAGGCTAATGGGAATGATATGATTCAATAAGATACATCGGTCCTTTTATTCTGAGATGTCACTGTTCTTAGCTGAAGAAAGATCCAAATTAATAGAGTATTCTAAACAGACTTTTTATTTCTTTGTATGTTTAGCCAAGGCTTTAAAATCCACATGAGCCAAAGCTAGATTCTTGAAACCATCAGAAGAGCTCTGTAACTGGGTAGATTTTTGAAGCAAGAATGCCCTTCTATTTCTGTTCTGTGATTGACTGACCCTGAGATGGGATTGTGTGCATCGTAACCTCTCTGTGAGCTGGGAGCTCCCGTCAGTAAAGTTTCATCATATCGAAAGGCTGGCATGTTTCTGAGAGAAGCCCAGCGCGACTGAACAATTTGCCTGGTGCTACAGGATCCTTGGGTAAAAGGCAGACAGACATGCTGCGAAGATGGCTCTGAGTGCCAATTTCCAGATGGAACTCTTTTCCAGTGTACTCCTTTTCAAAATCTGTCCTGAAAGGGCTCCCAGAGCTGGTAAGGGCTGCTGGGCTCGTTTGTTTTTCTTCGTTGCCATGGAGCTGCTAGTTTCAATCAAAGAGCATCAGAGCCACTGGGAGAGAAGAGTGAGTGCCAGAACCCACTGGTTCTTTGGAGAAGCTGAAGAGTAAGTAGCAGGAAGCAGTAAACCAAAATCATAGCTGCCAATAAATGACCTAGACACAGTTTTCTTGGCGGGCCTGTCTGAGTTCTTCATGGCTAAGCACATCGAGACAAATGGGGAGAAAACACGTTTTCTCAAGGATCCAGTGAGGTGAGTCTCTTAGCTAAGAAGTGAAGGGAACTCTTTTGTAAGAAGTTCATCTGGCAGATGAATCAGCGTTTGGATCCCCAATCCTTTAAGCTGGGCAAGTCACTCCAACTTTGCAAATCTCAGTTTCTTATCTGTAAAACGGAATTGTTTAATAAGGTATGTAAACTGCAAAGCACAGTAAGTCATGCCAGCTTTTGTTATTCTAACCTTAGTAAATGAGAGTATTCAACATCTAAATAAAAATGCATACTAAGGCAATAATTTAATGGTTCCTTTTAATGCTTTCTTTACAGTATGCTCTCTGGTTGAGAAGACATGACATTTGAAAAGAAAGCTGCCTGATATTTACAAGTGTTTACATCTCCAAGGCCTGGAACTCCAGCACTATCTAATCTTAGTGTGGGCTAAGTTTTGTGCATCTTACTTGGCTCGGTTAGAAATCAAATGTTTTCCTTGACAATAATCGTTTTCACAAACACACTGTGTGAAAGGTGATATGTGTGCGTTTGCAGAGAATCACTTTAAAAGCGTGATTTATTTAACTCCCGCTGTGCTCCTAAATAGACATCACCCCACCCTAAACTGGAGGGTCCTGCTAGAATTCATGACAGAAAGTCTCCTGAACAATATATCAAAATTCATAAAGCTGCAGGAGAGAAAATGCGCCTTTGGACATTCTGAGCCAGGACGTTTTCTGGCTAGCCTCTTCTCCCCTTCTCCCGGGAGAGCCGGCTTCTTTCTGGCCATGGCTTCTTCTATTGTTAGTTACACGCCCCAGCTCACCCGGAGCTGCTATCGGTAGGCTGTATTCCCGTCCTCCCTTTTGGAAACTTTGCTTCAGTGGGACTGGGAGATTGTTTCCCTGCTATTTGAAATCCCTGGGTGTCACTGAGGTATGCTGGCCCAGGGCCTTAAAAACAGATCCTTTCTTTATCACGGTTCAATGCAGAGAAAGGTTTTGACATTCAAACTGACCCATTCGGGAGCCTTTTAAAGAAAATGCTCCTTCCTGTCCTTTATTAAAACTCAAACAAAAAAATTCTGGATTTAATCATGTGAAACAGAAATTATTTCCTTCACCCAGAAATGTTCGCTGGGTTGTTCAGATCGCCGTTGATCGGCAGGAACTGGGGGTGAGGAAGGAGGGGGTGGGAGTTCATCCTGTTAGAGCTCCTGAAATTCAGGTACATCTCTTGACTCAGATATGTCAATGGAATAAGAGCAGGAAGCTCTGGCAGGACAGTCCTTGGATCTGTCTATGGTATATACAGTACAAATGAAAATGTCTTTTCAGATAGGATACTATTTCCAGGACCACTGTGACTCAGTGAGTAACATGTCTCCTAATGGATTTTGCTCTATTACTTTGTTTGTGTCTATCTGTCTATCTGTCTCTCTCTCTCTTTCTTTGTCTTTCTTCCCTACATCCCACCGTACATCTGTCAATGGGGAACAGGGAACATAGACCCATAAACAGAGATGCAATGAATGCAAGGACAGTTGGGGAGCTGATGTGTGATACATCATTTCAATTCACTCATTTATCACCGGGAGAACAGAATTCAAAAACCTCTCATCGTGTCCAGTGGTTATTCCTTTTATGTGTAATAAATATATGACCCTTTTACAGGAAACCAAACACTTACTGCATTTCGGTCAACTGAAAATTGACCTAAATCAATGAGGAGAGAAATAGACTACGGCCACCCAAATTTCACATAAAAATTCCTCCTTGAAGGCCCTAGAGCCGCATAACACCATAGAATCTCTGCTTAACTGCCAGAGTTAAAATGGAAGAAGAACAAAGGTAATCTTTTAAGCTCTGAAATGTTATTGCTAGGAGACTTAAAAATGATAATAATAACAGGAATGAGTAATCAAGGTCTTAGATGTTTCTTAACTCTGATACCGCCATCTGCATGTGTACAACTGCAAGCATTTCTTGCTCATTCTGACCACTGCTCTGTT
Source organism: Murina feae (assembly GCA_004026665.1). Classification (NCBI taxonomy): domain Eukaryota; kingdom Metazoa; phylum Chordata; class Mammalia; order Chiroptera; family Vespertilionidae; genus Murina; species Murina feae. The sequence goes on from PVJC01022737.1 coordinate 17,729, forward strand.
TCAACAGCCAGTTTATTCATTTATCTCCCTCTGTGGCCAAATGACTATCACTTGCAGTCTCTCCTTGGTTTTATTTCTGGCATTTCAGCCTTACTCAGGATGTGTAAACAGAAGAAGTGGGTGTTTGGATCAATGCAGCTTAATTATAATCCTGCTTTCTGATTCTTGCTTATTTTCCTTTTCACTTATTCTATCCAAATGAGACAGTTGGGCACTGAGTGTTGTGTACATTCTGGTCACTAATTTTTTTTTTTTTTTTTTTTTTTTTTTAGGTATAGATACACGACTTGATCGTCTGTTTGAAAAGCAAAGCAGAACATCCTTTTGACTTCATTTTAAATTGCCTGATTAAAATGAGTTCACGAAAGTCTTTTTCTCTCTACCCGATCCTCTTGCTTTCATTGTGAAGACTACAATAAAATAAAAACACAAATGTAAAGAATTATTGGTTTTGATGCTTTTGGTCTTCCTTTCAAGCAATCTTTTGATGTTTGCCTCTAGAACTCCAATGTTGCAGCCACCACCGCGACTTGAAATCGTCCCCCCACCGCTCATGCCATTTCAAACATTCTCTTACTATTAACACAAATCAGAATCAGGAGGAATCTAATTGAGCTGGTTTTGATTTTGTTAATACAAAGTGAAAGATTAAAATGGAGCAGCAACAGCAAAAACATTTCTTAAAGCAGCAGCCACAGCAAACCAGTGAAAGAATGGCAAAGAAGCTGAAAATCCAAAGCCTTGAAAACTTTAGAAAACAAACCGGGCGGAAAAAACTTACAGGAAAGTGCAATCACTACAGAGGTTGCTTCATAACCTCTTTATAAAAATATTACTGCTTGGCAGAAGGCACTACTGCGCAACTTTTCCAATAAATCATAAGTGTTTCCCCTGTAACATTTGCATGCTCACATTTTCTACTTGTCACGTTTGGTGGCAGTTGGTGAGTTTTGTCATGGTCTGGGCTTCCCCCACATGCCTCTCCTTCCTTCTCGTTTTCTCCACCTTTGCAAGTCCCTGTTCTGCCCAGTCCTGAACTCCAGCTTTCCCTCTGGTCTGTATCCCAGCTGCCAGACAACAGTCCCAGGTGCCCCCTCCGCCCCAAGATCATTAATGAGTTTGAACCCAGCATCATCTGAACTAAAGGGATCTACAGAGTTATCCTGATGTTGCTAAGCTACACAGCACTTTTTTTTTGTCATGGTGGTTATTATTCCAGATTTCACTTTACACAGTTGTGGGGATGCTGATCTGAACAGGCAGCACCTTCCTTGCTCAGTGTTATTTCTACAAAATAAGTCATTAGTATAAACTACAGCAAAATCTCCTGATGAAATTTTAGATGTTTGGGGGACACCCATTCTCTCTTTCCCTAAGACACTGGGGGACAGATAGACTTGCAAATGCAATGAAAGTCTCTCCAATACTTGCTGAGCCCATGGAGTTTACCCCTTGACAGAAAGTGAAACTTTTGGGTGGATTCTCCTCTACCCTTTTGGGCTTACTTTTCAAACTCCTTTGAGATCATGTAAATGATCCCAGGTAAACTGAGGTCTGACTCACATCTTAACATGAAATAATCACATGCCACTTTCAGAGGCAAATTTTTTTAAACCCCAAATTAGAACATGAAGCTTGACTCCATAGAATTAAGCATTTGGACTAGGTGCCATAATTAACACTTATTACTCATTCCATCCTAATTGTATTCACTTAACTAACCAGAGGAGTAATGTTTGAACTGAGAAAGGAAATATAGGAGCTGGCCAGACAGGCAAGTGGAAGAAAAGTGGTTTAAGAAAAAGGAACAGAACATATGAGACACAGGTGTCTGAGTGTGTGTCACTCGTGGAGGAACTACAGGACATTCAGGAGAAGAAACAGGATACATAGCGGGGGACAGACCATCAAAGACTTTGCCGTGGGCAGATGAATGAAAAACTTCATCCTTGAGGAGAGCAGAGGAAGGATTCTGAGTAGGGAAGTGAGACATTCAGATTTGCATCTTACAAAGATGGTTGGTGGGAGCATAGGAGAAATAGATGGGATTTTCTATCTGTGAAGTTGAGATGTGTCTCATGCTCTGTAATGTGTAACAGTTTAATTATTATTTTTTTCCTCTTTAGTGGAATAAAAACTATCAACAAATCTTGCCATCAATAGTGAAATTCAAGCCCTAACCAGTTTGGCTCAGTGGATAGAGTTGGCCTGTGGACTGAAAGATCCCAGGTTCAATTCCTGTCAAAGGCATGTACCTTGGTTGGGGTCACATCCCCAGTAGGGGGTGTGCAGGAGGCAGCTGATCAATGTTTCTCTCTCATCGATGTTTCTCTCTATTCCTCTCCCTTCCTCTCTGTAAAAATAAAAATAAAAAATATAGTGAAATTCAAGATACTTCCCTCCGGGAGACTGAAGATTCACGTTTAGCACATTACAGGTTCTGAGAGGTCCTGAAGCAAAAAAAGTTGCCCCATCAGGAACACCCACTCTGGAATATTATGTTAGTGAGAAATAAATTTGATTGTAAATCATTGAGATTTGGATGTTTATTTGTTACAACACTTAGCATTATCCTAACTAACCCAGCCTGAAAGGTACAGAGTCAAATGCCACATACAAAGCATGGAGCAGAGGGAGGGATTGTTTGATAGAAAAAAAAGAAGAAAAAAACAACTAAGGAAAAGAAAAGTGAAGCATATAGATGCTAACCACTGGCCAAAGGCAATCTAGCCATTCTGGACAGAATTAAAATATCCTCTGTCTGACTTTAATAGCCAAACTCAGTTTTTGCACATAAAATAAATATTCATAGATTTGCAATCTATAAAACCCTGAATGTGGGCTCCTCTGTTTATACAACAGTGGGTAAAAGTACAGCTGTAAAAAGTCCTAACTGCCGGATCATTTTTATGCACATACACACACCATCCTTGCCAAGTACATGGGCTGCTGCTAGTTTCTGTTCTGTTTTAACCCAGTGAAATGGGCAGTGACTATTTAATTCCTCAACTAGAAATCCCTGCTGGCTGTATCCAGAGAGCAGTGCTTCAGCCTCGAGTTATCACCAAGTCCTTTTATTATAAGATACTTGCTACATTACTAAACTCACAAAAATTTCTGCTCAGCAAGCCATGGAAAGAAATGATAGGAATTCGCTTTGAGGAATAGAAAATTAAATATTTACAGGAAAATAAGTTCTTCAGCTTTGGTTGTGATATTCTTAGTGATGGAACATTTGACTCGTATTATAGGTAGAAATTACCTAATTACTTTCGAAGACATTGGCAGCCACTTATTAAGAATGACTTCAAGCCCAAGACCATCCTAAGGCAAAACAATGGTTTACTATGATGCTTCTTTTAACTTCACAGTTTGGGCTCTTGTAAATGAAGTGGTCATTGCTTAAAGGGAATTTTAATAAAAAGTATCTTGCAACTGGTATGGACAAAACAATATTTCTTGAATTGTGTGCATTTGATAGAACATATCCAATTATTTGCAGATTTAGAACAACTCCCCACCCAGCTTCGACCATCCACTATGTTTACACAGAAGATTCAACTCTAGAGGAAACTTGTCATACACGTAGCCTTTGGGAATAACGCGATAAGGAGAAATAGCTCTGGGTCAGACTCAATCCCAGCACCAGTCCTGCTATTTGCTAGCAATGTGATTGTTACATAGTACTTTGTTTTTGGTCTATGTATAATTTTAAAAAACTAAGATTCTAGCAAGATTTTCGTGGACAACAAGTTAATTCTAAAATTTATATAGAAAGGTAAAGGGTCTAGAATAGGTAAAAACAATTTTTAGAAACAGGAATATGATTGGAGGAATGGTTTTTCCTGATGGCAATGCTTATTACTATATAGCTACAGCAAGAAAGGCAATGTGGGAGAGGAATAGATACGCAGGACAATGAGATGGAACAGAGAATCCAGAAATAGATCCATATAAGTGCAACCAACTAATTTTAGAGAAAGGTACAAGCACAATAAAATATTACTACACATTATTAAGATACCTAAAATAAAAAGAGTGGTAAACACCACATGCTAGTGAGAATGCTGTGGAATTAGAACACTACACATTGCTGGTGAACATGTAAAATGGTTCAACCACTTTGAAAAAGCGTACTTTCTCACAAAACTAAATGTACAACTACTCTATGTCTCAATCTTGGGCCTTTATCTCAAGGAAATGAAAATTTATGTCCAACAAACCCTGTATACAAAAGTTTACAGCAGCTTTGTTCATAATTGTCTCAAGCTAGAAACAATGCAGATGTTTTTCAATGGGTAGTTAAACTATGGGACATAATTTAGTAACACACACAACTTGGACAGAGCTACATGAAAATTATGTTGATTATAAAAAGGGTCAACCTCAAAAAGTTACCTACTGAATGATGTATATAACATATTTGAAATAACATAGTTATGGAGATGGAGAACAAGTTAGTTATTGTAGAGTTAAGGGTGGGGCAAGTGAAAGGGATGTGTATGGCTACAGTTCTGTATTATGATGGTAATTACATGAATCTACACATGTGATACAGCTCCATAGAACTATACATATATACACATACACCACATACACATCACAAGCACATAAAAATGTATAAAGTTTGAATAAATTCCCTGTACCCTACCAATGTCAATTTCCTAGTTTTGACACTGCATTATCGTCTTTCATGATGTTACCATTGGGGAAAGCTGAAAGAAGTTTGCACAGAACATCTCTGGACATGTTTTGGTAACTTCCTGTGAAATGATAATAATTTCAAAATAAAGAGTGCAGAACAATTGATTTAATTTTTATAAAAGGTACAGAAGGATTGGACTTACAGCAAGAAAAATTCAGTGGTTCTCTGTGAGGTATTACTTTAGAAGACAGAGGGTTGTCCCTCTGAGAATAAAAATGGCTGAGCCTTCGTTGGAGAAACTATACTTTGGCTTAAATTATTGTTTCTAATTAAGCACCAATCCACTGAATATGTCGTTAACATCTCCATTTAAATTTGTTTATCAATTCCTTTCTGAGAAAACAGTTTTGATTTCTCTCTCCTTCTTACCCTCTCTCTCCTATTTTTTTTTTGTTCTGCAAACAATAATAAAAATAAATTGAAAATAATAATCAAATTTAAAACTTATTTAGTGTTTTCTATATGCCAGATAATGTTCCCCCCTTAATCATCTAAATAATCATATAATTTAGTTACAATGATTAAACAAAATTTTCATTGATGTGAAAATTAAACTTTGGAGAGGTTAAGTAAAACCCAGATCTCCAATCTAGACAACCAGTAAGTAGAGACTTGCTTTGAATGGCTACATTATACTTAGATACAGGAATGGCAGGTCTCTCTCATTCTCACTTCCTCCTTTCCTTTCTGCTCCCAGCCAGGCTCTTTCTCTTCCCCATCCAGTTGATTCATCCAGCTCTTTTCTTTCTCACATCTTTCCAGACCCCTTCCAGGATACTCCACCATTTTGTTGGAAAGATTTTTTCCCCTTCTTAGGACTTCTCTCATATGTATCTTCAAATATATCTTAATCTATTAAATAAGAAATCTCTCTCTGTCCATGTCTGTTTAACCTAGTGATTAAAAGTAAGATGACAAACAGAAAGAAGATACCTATTGATAAAGGCAGGAAGTGTGCTACGTTTATCAACTAGTATCTTCAGTCTGTCACTTACATTTCAGGAAATACATGCCACACGTAGAAAAATAAAGGTAATCTACATGTCATTCACTTAAATCAAAAAGAATTGCTTAAACACTTAATTAAATGTCTTTTCCTAACACTTCTTATTATCATCATAATAAGCAGCTCCTCAAATATGCCCCAGAAAACAAAGGCCAGATTTATTGAAAGCCAAGGTAAACAGGGATGTCTAACAGGTTATATATATTTCTAAGTTAATGATAATAACATCTTATCTAGTAATGGAATCTCTACATCACTGTTTAATCCTTCTATTCACACTAATTTATGATGCTTAGGTTTCCTCACCCTATAAGAGGGCTGGGTGCCCAAGATGAATGGCTTCCTCTTATTTTGAAGAAATGTTCCCACTCACATATCTCAACTGGCACTCAGATATTCCTGTTTAACAGGTCTTCAGCAGCCATCTCTATAGTTTATTCTGTGTCCTGAATCCTCTTTTGTTTTTTTTGTTTTTTTAGATTTCACATAGAAGTGAAATCTTATGGTATTTGTTTTTCTCAGTCTGACTTATTTCACTTAGCATAATACCCTGCAGGTCCATCCATGTTGTTGCAAATGGTAAGATTTCACTAATTCTTCTTTATGATTGAGTAACATTGTGTTGTATATAAGTATCACATCTTCTTTACTCATTCATTTATAGATGGACACTTAGGTTGTTTCCATTTTTTGGCTACTATATGTAACTATGGGTCCAGGGCATGGATTCATGTACCTTGAAAGGCACTGTGGGCCACGAGGCTGTGGTGGGCACAGGGGCAGGTTTCAGACCATTCTCCATGCCCCTGCCTGGCCCCTCCCACTACAGTCCCCAGTCCCCTGTCTGCCAGAAATTGGGGCCAGTGCCAACAGCAGGTGCAAGTGGGGCAGGCACCAAAAAGCAGATTCGAGTGGCAGCTGCCACCCTGATTGCCCCTCAGGAGCAGGGGGAGGTGGAGAAGCTCTCAGGGGCGATTGGGGCTGGCAACCGCCACTCACACCCACTGACAGTGCCAGGTGATCAGGACTGGCACCAGGCACTGGCAGCGGGTGTGAGCAGTGGCTCTGACAACAGCTGGGGATGTGAGTGGGGCCGATGCCAGCAGTGGATGTGAGAGGTGGCTGCCAGCCCCAATTGCCCCTCAGGAGCAGGGGGAGGTGGAGAAGCCCTGAGGGGTGAGCAGAGCAGTCACCACAGCAGGTGCAAACACTGGGCAGGACCATGGTAACTACTAGAGACTCGCCCAGATGACAGCAACCAGTACCCTGCCTAGTCTGGTGCCCCTGCTCACTTGCTCCACCATCCCACAGCAGCCGATGCCCAACATGTTCTGTGCACACCTCCTGGTGGTTCATAGCGACCAGTTGTTCGGTTGTTCCAGTTGTCCCATCATTCGGTCTATTGTTCCAGTTGTTCCATCATTCAGTCTATTTGCATATTAGGGTTTTATATATATATAGACTAGGGGCCCGGTGTACAAAATTCATGCACTTGGGGGGGGGGGTGTTCCTCAACCCAGCCTACCCCCTCTCACTTACTGAGAGCCCTCAGGGGATGTCTTACTGATGGCTTAGGCCTGCTCCCTGCTCCCCTTGGGGAGTGGGCCTAAGCCGCAGTCTGGCCTCCCTTTGTGGGAGGCAACCAGGCTAATCAGGGGAAGCCACCAGCCCTATCACCCCTCTGCTGCAGCCACTGCCAGTCACCACAGCCACCAACGTGTTTTCATCAACACGGACTCCAGTCCCTTCACCATGAAGAAATGACAACTTTCTTTAGGCATTTTCAAGATGTGTCTTTCATAGGATATGACATTTCTTTCTTTTCTTTTTTTTTATCCTCACCTGAGGATATGTTTTCATTGATTTTTAGAGAAAGTGGAAGAGATGGGAAAAACAGAAATATCAAAGTGAGAGGAACACTTTGATTGGTTGCCTTCTGCATATGCCCTGACCTGGGCCCCGGCCAGGGAAGAGCCTTCAATGTAGGTACATGCCCTTGGTCAGAATTGAACCCAGACCCTGCAGTCAGCAGGCTGAGGCATTATGCACTGAGCCAAACTGGCTAGGGCAGGATATGACATTTCTTAGTCCTCTAGCAGTGGACTTTCATTTTTTTTCTCCAGGAGTGTGGTTGAAAAACCCTAGATCACCTTTAGGGATTCTTATTACCCAAGTTACTAAGAATATTACCAGTGGCATACAGGGAACTTAGCCAATGAGCAGTCAGAAAAGGTGTTTCCTGTGTAGTTCACTCCAATTGCCAGCTCCACCCCTTCCCAGGCCTGTAACCTCTGGCCAAGGATGCAGGCCTGTACAGGGGACCCCAAGCCCCTCTGATCACCGGCTTCACAGAGCTCAGGCCTCTGCGATAACCGGCTCTGATTCTGTCCCCTGCCATCACCGGCTCTGCCCTTACCCACTGGCAGCCTCTGGCCAAGGCTGCAGGCCTGGGCAAGGGGGCCCCAAGCCCCTGCTTTGCCAGCTCCACCAGTGCCCAGACCCCTGCGATCGCAGGCTCGGCTCCTGCCCCTGACCAGGACTTATGCCTGGATAGGGCACCCTTATACCCTTCTGATCACCGGCTCTGCCCTTGCCCATTCCTGAGGCCTCTGTTGAGGGCTTCTGGCCTGGTCAGTGGATCCCCAGCCCACTCTGATTGCCTGTTTCACCCCTCAGGCCCCCACGCCTCCCCCGCTACCTGCCTGGCTAACAGGGCTGACCACTGCAGTGCGGGGCTGAGCCAGACTAGGTGCTGCCATCTTGTGGCCATGGAGGTGGCCATCTTTGTCATGGAGTGATGCCTAATTTGCATATTACACTTTTATTAGCTAGGATAATATGTGGCTATGGGCCCCACCATCTTGTGGCTATGGTGCGGCCTTCTTGTGGCCATGGGGATGGCCATCTTTGTCACAGAGTGATGCCTAATTTGCATATTACTCTTTTATTAGATAGGATGCTTCAATAAACATAAAGGTGCATATCTTGTTTCAAATAAGTCTTTTTTTGAAAATTTGTTATATTCTTTGGCTAAATACCCAGTAATGAGATTGCTGAATCATATGGCATTTCTATTATTAATCTTTTGAGGAATTGCCATACTGTTTTCCATAATGGTTATACCAATTTTAGTCCCACCAACAGTTAAAGAAGGTTCCCTTTTTTTCACATTCTCACCAATGCTTGTTATTTCTTCTCTTCCTGTCCTTTTATAATAGTCATCCTAATGGGTATAAGAAAATATCTAATTGTGGTTTTAATTCGAATTTCCCTAATCATAAGTGAATGTAGAATATCTTTTCATTTGCCTATTGGCCACCTTCATCTCTTCTTTTAAAAAATGCCTATTCAGATTTCTTGCCTTCTTTTTAAATGGGTCTTGCTTTTGTTGTTATTTTTGTTGAATTGAATAAATTTTTTGTATATTTTGGATATTAACCTCTTATTGAATGTATGATTTGCAAATATCTTCTTCTACTCAGTAGATTTCCCAATAAAGAATAAAGTTTAAAAAACAGTCAAAGAATTAGAGTAAGGGAGGCCATATTATATAAAAGTAACACCAACAACAACAAAAAAAGGCAAGTAACTTCTCATCAAAC
>PVJC01022738.1:0-27026 GCA_004026665.1 Murina feae
GACCCCCTCTGGGGATGTCCACCTGCTGATGTGCCTGGCCAGCCTGGGTGAGGGGCCAATGTCTATTTGCAGGCTGGCCAAGCTCCCCAGTGGAGATCCTCACCCCAGGGGGTGTGGCAAGCCTGGGTGAGGGGCTGAGGGCAGTTTTCAGGCTGGCCACAGCTCCCACTGACCCTCCGGGCCATCAGCCTGGGAAGCGATAAGGTGGCGCTGGCCACCCCATGGCCTCCCAGGAGGGGTCCTCGGGCCAGCCCCCCCACAGGCCCCCGCCTGGGAAGCCGATGGGGTGGTCCCGCCGCCAGAGGCCCCCTCCTAGGAAGCCAATGGGGTGGCGCCGGCCACCCCGCACCCCATGGCCTCCCAGGAGGGGGCCTCGGTGGCGGGCTGGCTGGTCTCGCCGCCCACCCCCACCTGAGGCCCCCGCCTGGGAAGCGGATGGGTGCCGCCGGCCACCCCACACGGCCTCCCAGGAGAGGGCCTCGGCGGCCGGCCAGCTGGTCCTGCCGCCCGAGGCCCCCTCCTGGGAAGCGCATGGGGTGGCGCCGGCCACCCCACACCCCACAGCCTCCCAGGAGGGGGCTTCGGGGTCGGCCGGCTGGTCCTGCCCTCCAAGGCTTCCACCTGGGAAGGCATCAGCTGGCTCAGGGTGCCGGATGCCTTCCCAGGACGGAGGCTCCCAAGATGGTGGAGGCTGCAGCCCAGGAGAAGCTGCACACCGGGGCTGCGGCCTCTGCCATCTTGGCTAGGTTAATTGGCATATAGCCACTCTGATTGGCTGGTGGACGTGTCTTAAGCGTCCCGAAGAAACGGTTAATTTTAATATTTCGCCTTTATTAGTTAGGATAATTCTAACTAAACACTAAAACTGGAAACAGATCTAAATTTGCTGACACAAAGGGTCTTAACCTGTGAATTAGGAAAACTGAAATTTGCATATAAATTCAGTGCAACGTTATTTAAAATCAACTCCAAAACCAACCATAAAACATTTCAAACATTCATTAAAAAAAAAACCCCAAATATAATAAATTATTGTCAGTAGTCTGGTGTATCTTCTCAATAGGGAGGAGGTTTTCCCACTTTTTAAAAATATTTTAAAAATTGATTTCAGAGAGGAAGGGAGAGGGAGAGAGAGAGAGACAGAAACATCAATAATGAGAATCATGGATCCGCTGCCTCCTGCATGCTCCCTACTGAGGATCAAGCCCGCAACCTGGACATGTGCCCTGACCAGGAATCAAACCGTAACCTCCTGGTTCATAGGTCAACGCTCAACCACTGAGCCATGCGAGCCAGGCAGTTTTCCCATTTTCACTTGATCACTTTTACACATTCCTTTTGCAGCACACACAGTCTTTTCATAGCAATAATCAAATATTTTTCAAACAAGCTTCATACAAAAGTAAGTGCTCAACGAAGTCACCAAGAACTAAATAAAAAGGACTTTCCCCAACACTTGTTAGTTGTACCACCTATACCAGAAGCCAGAGACAGCAGAAAGCAAACTCAGGTTTCAAGGAGCTAAACCTGCAGTAGGCTATGCTGCCCTCTTGTGGTTAAGATCTCACCAACTCTTCAATTTTCTCTGCAATTTTATCTTAACACCATAGCAGAGCCCCTTTCAAAAACAGTTTTGGGAGCTTTTAGGTTAGAGTCATGCAATTTCGCACATGACACAAGCATATCGCAGAGGAGGAAACTAGCTGAAGTTTACTGGTGGTTTTCTACCACACAACAGCCTCTGCTTTTACAGGAGCAGAAGGAGAAGACACAATGTTTTAACAACACTCACTATAAATAGTTAGACTTGAAGTCTACTGTGAAAGGATAAATTTAAATCTCATCACTGAGCTCACAGCCACAACTGTTACCAATTAGAGGCCTACATGAATTAATGAGAAGCAGAACAATTTTTTCTGTCTGAAGCACCCATTTTCTATCTAGGTTCAATTCAGAACTCTTGTGGTCTCCCTTGGGGGCTACCTCTGATTGCTTAGGAATAGGCCAAGATCTTCCCTCTCAGCCTTCCTTGTCCTAATGTGTACACTTATGGAGGGCAGGCAGTAAGCCTGCAAACAGACCAGTTCTCAAATGCTACCTGCATGGAATCAGATCTAGTTAAGCTGTAATGTATTGAGAAAAGCAAAGGTAAAAAACTAGGGCTCTATTTCCAGCTCTGCTTCTTACTAACCGTAGGGCTGGCTAAACGATTTGGCCCTACCTAGTTTAAGCCTTGGTTTCCCGTTTCTAAAATGAGCTCTCCAAACTGTAAAATGATAGGTAAGTGTTCAGCAGTATCAATTTCTCACATACCCGTGTATCTGACCAGCGTTCGTCCTGTTGATATTTCCCAAAGTTTAGCTATAGAGTCTTTTCCACTTGAAAGGATGTATTTAGAATTTTTGGAAAAGATGGCAGAACAGACTTCAGCACCGTCATGTGCTTTCTCAAAAGTTGTGATGCACCGATTGGAGACGCCATCCCACAACTTGATGCAGCCATCCTTGCTACCAGTCACATACATGTTGGCACTAGGGTTGTAATTAACAGAGCAGATGGCATCGGTGTGTTGATCTTGAGGATTGCAAGAGACAAAACACTGAAATGTGTTGATATCATAAAGCCGAAGAGTAGGATGCTGAGTCCCCACAAGTATAAAGTCTCCGGAAGGGTGAAAAGAGATGGAGCGTAACATTTCAGCTTCCTGTCAGGACAGAGACATGAACATTAAATGACCAACTATGGGACAATTATTTCCAGAGGAAATGTGGAAAGTATGCGGATGATGCAAAGAATCCATTAAACAATGGTCAGGTATAAGGAAGAACGAAGTACTTTAAGGTACCAAACGTGACTTCTGGCAAATACCTGACAGTTTTAACTGAGTAACTTTTTATTACCATAAGTGACTTTAATGAAGTGACTGTTTTGTTTTCAAATGGATCTGCAACCTCTGGAGTGAAATGGACTCTGAATCCTTATTGCATGAGCTGGACCCGCAGCGCCAACCCGCCAGAGGATGTGGACGCACAACACTGGAACCACGTGCCGCCTGTGGCACACATCCCTGTTGCTGTACTCTTGTTTTATGTATGATCACTGAGACTACTTCTAAAAAGAGACTAGCCATACAACAGCTCACTGTATTTAAAAAAACCGTAAAGCTCTTCTCAAACATTCCTAACCTGAATGTACTTGAAGGCTCTTTTTGCAGAGGGTTTGGAATAATCAAACAACTTGAGAGTGTAATCCCTTGAACCAGAGGCAAGGATCTGCTCCGTTGGGTGGAAAGCAAGACATGTGACTTCGTCCACGTGGTCATAGAGAGTCCGGATCACTGGGTGGTTTTCCATATTCTGTTGGGCAGTCTCATTCATCATAACCTAGACCAGTAAGATAAGGAGATACGCAAAGTGTAAAATCTGTCTAACTCAGTGCACTCTGCTACTATGCTCAGTAAAGCTGGTTTAAACTCCTCTCTCCTTCTCCCACGAAGGAACAAAAGGCAAAGAGGAATAGCGTATAGGGATTTTTACCTCTATTGGCATGGCACTTTTGGCCAACATTCTTTCTGTGTCGAGTATCTTTATGGAGGCGTCAGCAGACCCAGTAGCTATTAGCTGCCCATCTCTACTATAGGTAGCTACGCGGCATGGTCCTTTATGGGATGTGACATAGCAGGTTTCATACTCGGAAGCCTCTGGGGACATGGTTTGGACATCTGCATCGAACTCCAGGTCAATGCCCGTGCCTGGGGCAACTGTATCTGAACGACCAATTGCATACTGAACTGCAGTATCATCATTTTCCATTCCTGAAAGGAATAAAAATTAAGGGCATGAAAAATATTATTTTAAAGGCCAAGACAGGCCGTGGCTGAGTAGCTCAGTTTGTTAGTGTTGCCCAATATGCCAAGGTTGCAGGTTCAATCCCCCATCAGGGCACATACAAGCATCAACCAATGAACGCATAAATAATGAAACAAGTCAGTGGTTCTCTCCCCCTAAAAGATAAGGCCAACACTAAGTTAGGGATTTAAACTGGGAAAGATGTTTGCCATATCAACATACTATTTCTTGGAGGTGCATGACACTTAACACTTTACAAAACTAGGCACAGTGACCAGGGTGCACGCAGTGATCACACTGTAAGGGGTCACAGGTTGTAGAAGGCCAGGCTTCAGAAAGTAGTCACCTCTGCTGACTTTTGCCTCCAAAATGTTCTATGCAACTACAACTACAGAAACAAAAAGCAGTTCTGTAGCTAAATTGTTCGTTTTTCCACTCCAGCTTGTTAGTGCTGAGATCTATTAATATGAACTCTGAAGCTCATTAAGTCAGATACATTAACACTAGTGAAACATTTGAAAGAATGCTATTTAAATAAACTGAAGTTTATCAAGAATGTGTTTTAAATTTAAAAAGCTCCACACATCATATAAACAATGTTTATTAGCACAGGAAAAATTGAACAACAACAAAAATGATCCTATTTCACCCAGAGATAATTACTGTTAACATAGTTGCATAAATTCTTCCGGACCCTTTTCCATGCATAAAATCGTTTCATTTCTTAAAACAAAAATCCTCATGTCAGAGGGTATAAACAGGTTTGATAATTCTGTATTTCCCTGAGTGTTTTCTATGACCCAGGCAAGCACCAGGACATACTATTGAACAAGAAAAGGTCCTGATCTTTGAGGAGCTTGTCATTTTTTTTTGTTGGGAAGATATAGATTGTGTGGAAAACAACCTGAAACACTAAAGAAAACTTCAGACAGTACTTGTCCTAGGAAAGACATGGGACTGTGTGTTAGATTAAGAGTGAGTGAGTGAGTGTGTGTTTGTGTGTGTGTGGGGGGGAGCATGGGGATACTAGTGAGGTTGTTTTAGAAAAGGTGAGAAGGACTCTGGGATGATAATGTGAGCTGAGACTTGAAGAGTCAATAATTCAATGACTGAAGGGTCCAGATAATTTGCAAAAGACTCCGAGGCTAGAACCAACTCGAAGTCTTCATAATCTGGACTACGCTATCTCCGTCAGTGCGGAGCACTGTACTTGACACCTACTAACACTAAAGAAGTGGAAATAATCTCGAAAAATTCTGATGGGTGAGAACATCTGAAACCTTGTCAAGGGATCAATTAATTGCATTCACAGCTACCTAGTTTGATGAGATGCAGGAGCTGCTCTGAGGGCGCACAAACAGACTGAGGCTTGATTTCATTGATGAGGCCATTAGCAATGCTGATGAAGCCATCATAGAGCAGCTGGCTAATGATCAACTTGTAAAGCTGCTGGCGGTCCTTCAAGCCCACTTTGGTTCTGTACATCGTGGAGAAGAGGAAAACAATTTCTCAGCCAGCTGCAAAGAGAAAAGGGGTGGGTGTGAAGAAGAGAGGCACCAGCAAATCACAGAAGCAACACAGAAATTGGATCTGCCTTGCAGGGCTCAAATCCCAGCTCTACTGCCTGCCTTACCTTTGGTCAGTGACTCGTTTGCCTGAGATCAGGTTCCTCAGCTGTTATATGTCCAGACACTACTGTTTCCACTAGTTGAAATATGCTAATATTAGTTATGTTCAGTCATAATACCTGTTTTGAAGCAACTGAGGTTGTTAAATTCTATATTTAGCTAGTAAGTCAAGATATGAGGACAAAATACCTATTGTGCTATGAAAGTCGAATGCTTTGGAAAGAGTCAAAGGTGAATTGCTTAATAAAATATTGGCAAATAACATGGCCAAAACAACAACAGAAAAGGAGGGAGGCAAAACTTGAAGGACTGGGCACTTGGACGGATTTACAGATGTCTAAGTGCTCCAGGCACTGGTTGTGAGACTTGCTATATACTCTACACACATGGGGTAGGCAACTGATAGGCATCACCTCACTAAGTCCTCACTGAATCCTTTTTAGCAGACGGGCAACCTCACCTGGGATCACACAGCCTGTAGATGGCAAAGCCTGGGCTCGAACCCGGCTCCTGGATCCAGGAGCCCGAGTCCTTAGTGCGCCGTACTGATGGGTGCTAGGAACTGTTGTGGAGCGCGAGTGGCAGAATGACCAGAACTCCAGACGAATTAAAATTGAGAGAGCCTTTATTGACTGGCCAGTGTCCGCTCCTCCACTGAGGAAGCCCGAGAGAGAAGCACCCCGACCGCCTGCAGAGTTCAATATTTAACGGGGACAACTGCATGCGTGCTCAGGCTCCCATAGCAACCAAAGCCAAGTTACAAAAGCGAACTGGTTCTAGCCAAGCTATTCATCCTCCTCCTGTTATTCATTTCCGGGGAACTTAGAGGTGAGGACTGTTGATGTGTTTGCTCTTTGTGGGCTGTTGCTCAGGTGTGGGAGCCCAGTTCCTAGAGACGTTGCCCAGGCTGTCAAGCGGCCGGGGAGGCTGGGTAATTCGCAGGCCTAAAAGTCTGCTCCTCTGTAACAGGAACAGCAGCTGACCTCACTAAGCAGGGCCAGACACCATGCCGCGCACTTCCCCAGGCAGCATTCGCTCCTTGCACAGACTCACTCAGTGGATTTAGTAGGTACACGCGGGAGCAAATGCGTGTAATTCCATGCTTGCGTAGACAACACCGGGACACAACAGAGAGGACGGAGCTAAGTCAAGGAGGCTACGAAACCCACTGGAAGTAACACGTGGCTGAGGAATCGCCCACGATGAAAGTGCCGCCAGGACTGTCCGCACCGGAGTCCAGGACGTCACCGCTACTCGGCCTGTCTCCTCGCTCACGCCAGGGGCATTATGGGAGGCAGAGAGACGAAGAAGAAAGGAGGCCGAGCTCCGTCCCCAGCGCACCGAAGGCGGGCTCGCGGGGCCGGCGAGCGCCTAATCGCCACCCCGATTTGCAGGTGAGGACGCCGAGGCCCGCGGACAGAACCCAACCAGGTTGTGCCCGGGGCTGCGAGAAGGCCCGGGAGAGAAGAGACGGCCCCTCGCCGGGCGCCCCGCTACCACCCGGCACAGAGGTGATCTAGGGACGGAGAGAGGCAGGGAGCGAGGCCTTTGAAGAGGAGCAAGCGAACCCAGCCTGGCATGTCAGCGCGCACTCCCCGCGCTCACACGCACCCCTTCCCCGCACCCCAGGCCTTCCCGTGGTCCCCTAGAGGCCCCAGCCCGACCCCAGCCGCTCTGCGCACATCCAGGGCCCAGTACCCGCGAGTCCAGCTCCCGGTCTCCCGCTCCTCTGCGAAAATGGAGGCACGAATCTGGTCGATCGATCGCTCCGAGCGCACACTTACTGCGCACGCGGAAAGGACGCAGCGCCGAGCGCTGCGCTATCGATCGCCCACTCGGCCCCGCCCGTCTCTCCATCTTACTTACTGGCACCTCCGAGAGGTTCTTCCTCCTCCTCCGACTTTATCTCCGACGCCACCGCACCGACGCCAAGAGGATTCCCACTCACCGACAAAGGTCCCCTTCCGGAGAGTAGCGCCGGCGCGGGAACGGCACGGGTCCGGCCGGCCGTTGGCTCCGCCGCTTCCGGGGCCTTACGGGGCAAGTGCGCCTGCGCACCGCGGCCGCCGTCCTCGGACCAATCGGGCCGTCGCGCGGCTGTGAGCCAATGGGAAGGCAGCATATCTCCAGCCGCGGCCAATCGGCTTCCGGACTAGAGAGTTTAACTCCCATTTAAAATGACTCTCGGCGTCTAACGTAACGGCTCGGCTCTCCGAGGACTCGGCGGCCGCAGGTCGGAGGCCGGAGCCAGGAGGTGTGCGGGCCCGGGGGGCAGCTCCGTGAGGCGGGAGGGCGAGGGCGCAGCCGGCGGGTGGGAGGGCAGCGGGCGGTGGGGTCGGGCCGCGGCACTGGCCGGGGGAGAGTCGGGGTGAATAGGCGGCCCTGGGTCCCGGGGCCTCTGTCCCCCTCCTTCCCCCTTCCCTGCTCTCCGCCCCCCCGGCCGCCCCTGGGCGCTAAGGCGTCCTTGCGCTTGGTGCGTCCCAAACGCCGGAATGGGGGGCTGTGTGTGGGGGAGATGGTGGTCCTGGTCAGTGAGCCCCCGGGGAGAAAGCAGACCCGAGGCCTTGCTGTCTTGCAGCTTAGGTTCTAGTCGGGCTGAGGAAGCAGACGACGAACTAGCGAGGCAGCTTCCCGCAGTGAAAGAAACGTGTGTGTTCCGGGGGACGGACCGCCGGGGAAGGCCCGGCCCTGCGCCCGGTGGGTGAGTGTGGACGGGTGACAGCCTCGCAGAGGCCCCCCGGCCGCCCGGAGCCTTGCAAACCGCAGCCCGCCCGTGGGGAGCTGGGCCGCCCTGGGAACCGCGGAGGCCCGCCGAGGGCCCTGCTGTTGCCCGGGGAACTAGGGACGAGGCCCGAGCGCCGCAGCTGGTTTGCTGGCTGCGGGGTAGGGCCTGGAAGTCCTAACCCTCCTCACGACGTGTGGATGGAGCTGTGCGCTTGACTTTTCTTTCTTTTTTTAAGAAAATATGTTTTCTTGATTTTCTACAGAGAGAAAGGGAAGAGGGATAGTCAGAAACATCGATCAGCTGCCTCCTGCACACCTCCCACTGGGGACGTGCCCGCAACCAAGGCACATGCCCTTGACCGGAATCGACCCTGGGGCCCTTCAGGCCGCAGGCCGGCGCTCTATCCACTGAGCCAAACAGGCCGGGGCTGTGCGCTTGACTTTTCCTGTCCTTGGTGGAATTCAGCTCTTCAGCAGCACTCATCCCACTCCCTCTCCGCTCTTCTTCCTCCGGGTGACAGCAGTGGGTTCCATGGCAGAGGGAAGGGCTGGACGCTGTTGGGAC
Source organism: Murina feae (assembly GCA_004026665.1). Classification (NCBI taxonomy): domain Eukaryota; kingdom Metazoa; phylum Chordata; class Mammalia; order Chiroptera; family Vespertilionidae; genus Murina; species Murina feae. Next base: position 8,766 of record PVJC01022738.1, read on the forward strand.
TGCAGGGCTCTGGCGGGAGGGTCACCTGGCCACGTGACCCTGGCCCTGGCGGTAGAGCAGAGCCTCCTGAGAAGCGGTCTTCCTGGAGCTTTCTCCACGGTTTTCTGATCAGAATCCTACTGGGTCCTGCTTGTGATTAATCTTCCCGGGAAGGAAAAGCTTGTGAAACGGGAGCAGATGCCTGTGGTTTTGCGGAAGACCGCTGGCGCGTGTGCTCTCAGTGTGCAGCTCCTACTTGTCAGGGAGAGCGAGGACGGAAGCAGAGCGCACTGGCTCCGACCAGCAGGAGTTTCCATCTCTTAACAATTGTTTCTGCTCACTCACTGTTTGATGTGAAGACTCTAGGCTCTCAGTGACCCCACGGGGGGTGGTGGTGGAGGAATGGCCGAGAGCTTGGGGTGGGGAGTGCTTTCTGATTGGATGCTGGCATTCAGAGAGCACTGGGGCAGAAACCTACAGGAAGGTTTCTGCTTGTTTATGCGCTACTACTTGGAAGGTCAGTGCCTGACTCGATGGGTTTAGTAAATGTTATAAACTATTTCTATGATTGATTTGCTTTGTTAATGGGCTAATTTATTCCCCAAACATTGGTGTACATACTATGTGTCAGGCATGTTCTGGGGGAGACCTTGAACGAAATAGAACTAAGCCCTTGCTCTATGGAGCTTACTTTTTTTTTTTTTTTTCAATACTGAGTAGGTAGCTGGATATCTGAGTCTGGGAGTCAGTCAGTAAACAAGTAATGTCATGTAAGATGCTGAGTAAGGGCTATGAAGGCAAATAAAGGAAAGATGGTCTGAAAGGAGGCATCTGGCTGGAAACTGAATGAAACCAAGGAGCAAGCCACACTTCTATTGGGGAAGCCACACTTTTATAGGTGGAGGAAACAGGAAGAACCAAGGTCCTGTGGCAGGGGACTTGAGGAAGGGAAAGAGCACTGTATGGCTGGTATGCAACGGACCAGAGGAGATAAGGTTAGAGAGGTGGTCAGGGTCCACATTCTGGGACTTCGTGGGCCTACATCTAAGCTGAGGGAAGAAAGGAGTAGAAAATGAATGAGTCAGCTTGTCACGCCTAGGACTGTGGTAAGATGGAGGCGGAGAACTGACCTGCGGATTTGGACAGTAGGGGCTGTTACAAGGTGGACTAAGGGGAGTGGGCTGCAGGAGGATGGGAGAAGTAGCAGGTAGTAGAGATGTCAGTGTGGACACCTGTTCCAGAGATTTGCTGTTGAAAGGGGTGGCGGAGATGGGATCACGCCTTAGGTTCAGTTAGAGTGTAAAGAGAATTTTTTTTTTAAATGAAGGTAGGTGTAGGAGTAGGCTTGAACACTGATGGAAGTGATCCATTTGAGAGGAGATGATGGAGCAGAGGGACGAGTCAGTTCAGGAGTGAAGTTTGAGTACCAGGAAGAAGAAGGGATGGTGGGGAGGTGATGGGAGGAGACTGGCTGGGACGGGATGGGACGCAGTGCCAAGTACCAGGGGAGAGGCTGTCTATGGGAAAGGCCCGCACCTGAGCATTATGTCACATGAGAAAACAGTGCCCTCTTGTCAGCTTCATTTGGACAAAAAAAGTGTAAAATTCTGTGTGTTGTTGAGACTAGGACCCCGATCTAGCATAACAGGCATAAATTAAAGGTTCTTTTTTCCTTTCAGGCATCATGGACAAATCTAAAGAAAATGGCATTTCAGGGCTGGTTAAGGTAAACGGAATAATCTGTAATCTCAGACACATTTATAAAATCCAAATGGAGCTCGGTCTTCTATCTGGAATCCTTCTCACCTTCACTGTGGATTTGTAACTTTAGACCACTTTTCTCAGCATTCAGGAACATTTTGTTCTCTCACTGTATCTGATTCGTTCTATTTTGTCTTATATTTACCTATTCAAGTCTGTATTTTCCATTGTATGGAGCATAATGTACACAATAGAAGCCTAATGCTTGCCAGAAATTAATTTCTTTGCCATAGTTTGGTCTGGTCTCAATTCAGGGAGTGTAAGTTCAGAGGAATGTCAAAACACGTTAGTAGATGTTTCTTAGGACTCCACTTTGAGCCGGGTTCTGGGTCAAATGTATTTCCCCCATTTTTTTCTAAACATGTATTGTCAAAGAAATTTCAGTGCAAATGGGATTTTGGTATACTAGTAAAGTTTCTGTATTGCAGCTTTTTGCTAAATCATAATTCCCAAGTCACTGAATTCGTAGGAAGTGTTTGTCTTCCTCTTCAAATGGAAGTTTAGTTAATGAACATTGGTTTATGGGAGCATGGTTTAGGGTGGGGCCAGGGGGGAGTTAGAAAGTGCCATTCAGGTATTCCTCTCAGCCATATACTAACCTTGCCCTTTAGAAGTGCTGATTAAAATAACTTTTTTCTTCCATCTCTTACACTGACACTCATTATTTTGTTATACCAGAAACAAATTCTCAGGATGTTCAGCTTTTGTTTATGAAGACCTTGAAGCTTCTTTTATTTTTCCCTCCTAACCTAGACTACAGTTCCATCTGGTGACGGTCCAAAGCGTGTTCTGGTGACTCAGCAATTTCCTTCTCAGTATCCGTTACCTGCAAATAGTGGCCAGGCTCAGCGGGTCTTGTGTCCTTCGAATTCCTCCCAGCAAGTTCCTTCAAAAGCACAAAAGCTTGTCTCCAGTCATAAACCGGTTCTGAATCTGAAGCAGAAGCAATTGCAGGCAACCAGTGGCCCTTGCCCTGTGTCCAGACCACTGAGTAATGCGCAGAAGAGTGAGCAGCCCCAGCCCCCAGCCCCTGGTAAATGAGCTTTTTGAGACTCATTGTGTAGTCATGTTTTCTAGTTAGCTTAAAAAAAAAGGCAAGTATTTTATATTGTTTGGAGTCCTAGCCTTTATGCCATTTCTTTTGAGATTGGGGAGGAAATTTGATGTCAGGTTGAAGTAACAGTTCTCCGGTGGGCTAGGCCTGTGGGAAGAAGACCTGGTTCCTACCTTCATGGTACATTTGAGGAACCAAGTTCCAGGGCTCATAGCATGGAGGAAATCAGGGAAAGTGGATGGGCTGAGGCAGGCCGGGCCGAGGTCACTGTGGACACTGTTGGTAGGTCTCACCCCCTGTGCATTGGGAACTTGCTGAAAAGTTTGTGAGCAGGGGGACTGATGTGCCTTGTAGAGAGCTTATCCTGAGGTGTGGAATGCATTGGAGTAGCAATGCTGCATCCAGGGGTGCAGAATGGTAGGGAGGCCAGAACTGGCGGGGAGGGGAAGGGCAGGGCGGGTAGTAATGGTTCCTATTTACATCTCTTTGTGCCCACACAGTAGGCTCTGAGATGAGTGCTTTCTTCATCCACCCTGTCTTTCAATCCTCTAACCATTCTAGGAAGGTAGTCAGAGTCATTAACCCAGTTTTACAGAGGAGGAAGCTGGGACGCAGAAGCATTAAGTAAACTGGACATGGAGAGGCTGGTTATATTGATGGCATGAGCTGAGATGGTGAACAATGGAAGGAAAAACCAGCTGGCCCTGCATCCCAGTATCTGAGCAGACCATGCTGTGCTGCTGCTAGTAGAGGCAATGTCCCACACAGCCTCTGGCCGGGGTGAAATAGCCACACGTCGGCATCCTGTTGTGCCGACATTAGCATCCTGACATTAGCATCCTGTTGGTTTATCGTACATCTTGCTCAATTGGTGGCTTCTCGTTCTGTGTTTCCCCTGAGGAGGAGTAGCGTGAAAGGCAGGTAGTGGTTCAGGTGTGGGTGCGCATTGTTGATCCTATTTGTATGCAGCATATGGACAGTTTAGCTGTCCCACCTCATGGGAGAATGGCGAGCAGGATGCGAAGGCAACCAGCGGCCCTTGCCCTGTGTCCAGACCCCTGAATAATGCACGAAAGAGTGAGCAGCCCCAGCCCCCATGGGCTGATTCTCCATGCTATGAGCCTTGTCGTGAGTGCTAACACTGTTCTGCCTTAGGAGCTCTTCATTGGAAACAGGCTTTGGGGAGAATCTTCCGTCTGAGCCTTCACGTCACTGGAAAGCCTAACTGCACGTGTCTGCTCGTCTTTCCTCCAGAAGTCTGAGCGTCACGGTGTGGCGGTCGGCTTACGCTGGGCGCGTCTTTTCCTATAAAGAAAACTAAAAATGGCCAAATCAGGAATATTTTGGTGACCATTGTTAGTTTTATTTCTGTTCTCAGGTTTTTAACTTATTCTGTATAGTTATCCTAAAAACAGGTTTTTAAATTATTCTGTGTAGGAAAGAATTCTGATAAGGAAGTGGCTTCAAAACAGAAAAACGAAGAATCAAAAAAGTAAGCTTTACTTATTTATGAAGTTTTGTGCTTTCATTCTATTAGAAAACACCATTTTGCTGCAAATTTAATTTTGGGAACTCTTTAAAAAATAGAGGTTTTTATATTTTAACTGAAAATATAAATGTTTCTAATTATAGAAGAAAGAGGAGGGATTTTAATGATGGATGTTAACTTAGGAACTCGAGTTTTTCAACTTTAGAAAAAGCTTGTGTGAATTTGTTACAGAAATGTGTAAAATAAAGTTTCTTCCTACCCTCGAAAGTATCCACTGCATATGGTTTGTGTATTCTTCTGTTTTTCTATTGATGCATATATGTGTGTGTGTGTGTGTATGTATATATATATATATATATATATATATATATATATATGCAAGTTTGTTTAAAAAACGGTTATGTCGTAGAACTATGTGTGTGGGTGTGTGTGTGTGTGTGTGTATATATGTGATTGTGTGAGTATTTTGACAGTGTTCATAGAATTACTGTGTTCTTTATAACAAAGTATGGCTATGGTATCTTCCCAGATAGTTTCTAAAAACCTGCTGTCAATCTCTGAACTGTCTAGATTCTAGAATGTGGTAGGAGCAGGAATGAACACACTTTACTTTAGCTGCTTAGTGGAGACTTTGAGAATCTAATGGTTCCCCCCTAAATGCCCTGTGGGATCCAACCCTCTTGCTTTACCAGAGTGGTTCTCCAGCCCTGAGAGTGTTAGCAGGTCCCAGGGGGTTGAGGAGAGGAGGCTGTGGTTAGTTTGCAGGCAGCCCGAGATGGTTCAGAGGCATTCTTCTCTGGCCATTTCCGTAACCTAATCCTTCTTATGGTCTTAGTGTTGTTCATAGGTCTGTATGCCTTCTGAAATGCCATTGAGTGTTTGAGCACTAATGTCTACATTATTCCTTGTCAATGATTCACAGCCAGTGGCAGGCAGGTGGGGGTGTGAGGGACTTAATGTCTGTGGTGCCTCATCAATCATGGTATTGTCTTGGTTCTGGCAGATGGTATATTCTGAAAAGTAGCTATAAAATTATATATGGGGTGTGTCTACTACTCATTAATTGTTAGATTTGTTTTCTTTATATTTTAAAATGATCACATTTTTTCCTAGAAGGCAATGGACTTTGGAAGATTTTGAAATTGGTCGCCCTCTGGGTAAAGGAAAGTTTGGAAATGTGTACCTGGCGAGGGAAAAACAGAGCAAGTTCATCCTGGCTCTGAAAGTCTTATTCAAAGCCCAGCTGGAGAAAGCAGGCGTGGAGCATCAGATAAGAAGAGAAGTAGAGATACAGTCCCACCTTAGGTGAGTTTTCAGGGATTTTCCAAGGAGTGGTGCACAGAACTCCAAGTGGTGAAGATGAATGACTGTGAACTGCTTCTTAGAAGGCCTGCTTCCTCATTGTCCTGCAGAGGGTGATGGAATTTGTCTTTTTCCAAAGACTTTTCTAGACTTATGTGCTGTGGGCCTGAAAAATATCTTGGAGGTTTATGTTAATGGAGTGATTTTTTTTGGTGGGTGATATGGGAATGATATCTCTTACTCTGAATTGTGAGCAGAGTTTGCAGGCTTGACTTTGGCCAGAGTCTTTTTTTTTTTCCTTTTAGTGTTTTTTTTTCAAACTTGAATCAGTTGTGTAATACTTAAAAATCTGTCTGTATCATGCCTGTATCCCTACGTGGCAACACCTGGCCGTGTTGAGAACGACTGATGGCTGATGGGCTGTACTTGTACTCTCAGCTGCACGGAGTCCTCAGCAGCACACGTTTGTCATTCTTGAAGATCACTTTGAAAACTGCGGTTGAATTCGGTATCCAGTTGCTGTGGGAATGCCGTGTCTCTTAATTAGCAGGGAATTGATATTTCGCTGAGTTCTTCCCCTCCTCCCAAGAATAAAGACCGCTTAAAAGAAGGAAATAATAGTCTTAGGTAAACCTGAGGTCCACAAATCTCTTAAAAGGCATGTAAACTGATATGTGGATATGTGTGTTTTTCTTAGAGTGAAGTCTGTAGTTTCAGATTCTCAAAGGGTGTGAGGAGGGGGTCATGTGACCAGAACCAGCTTTTACCACTGGTTTTACACAAAGAGTTTGTTTGGTATTGAGCACATGTCTTTATCTGCTTTAAAACCAGGTTTTGAGTGTTCACCCTTTGTTGCAGGCATCCAAACATACTCAGGCTGTATGGTTATTTCCATGATGCCACCAGAGTGTACCTAATTTTGGAATACGCACCTCTTGGAACTGTCTATAGAGAACTTCAGAAACTGTCCAGGTTTGATGAGCAGAGAACTGCTACGGTAAGTGCTTGTTTACTATCCAGCCAGTTCCATGTGCCCTGCCTGTCCTGCATGGCTATGTGCCTTCCAGTACTGTAGAATGGGTCTTTTTAATACACTGATAGCTTAATAGGATCGAATATTTGAAGTGGAAAAATCAATCATTGTACCATATATACAGTTAAAATCAGGTACCAGGTAGAATGTTGTAGCTGGTTTGTTTTCAAAGCTGCTTTTCTGTGGAAATGTATATAAATAATTGCTTTTTTTTAAATGAACTATTTTAGAATAGTTTTACAGAATAATTATGAAGATAGTACAAATCTGTTTTCTGCATTAGTAATATACACTTACTTTCTCCTATTAATATCTTACATTAGTATGGTACATTTGCCCTAACAAATGGAGAAATGTCTTTTTTTAATTTAAGAAATATTGATACATCACTGTTAACTGAAGTTCATACTTGTTCAGATTTCCTCAGTTTTTCTTATGGTTAGACCAGGTCAGTGGGTGTTTGAGAAGGTAAAACATGTTCTCATTCCATATCAAGGGTACACACCGACTTACCATGGGGGGTTGTGGGCCTTACTCACCTGGCTGAGGTCGTGATTGTCACATTTCTCCCTTCCCATACTGTGCTCCTTCACAGGCACACTTAAACAGGGGGGTTATGTCCCACCTCCTGTGGGGCAGGCATCTATGAACATTATTTTGAATTCTCCTTATGTATTTACTGACTCACTTGTTAGTATGGACTCATACTTTGAGTTGCAATCCAATACTATTTTATTCTATTCAGATCATTCTGGTTTTGTCCACTGGGAGTTCTTTCACGTGGTTCCTGTGTTTTTGACATCCTTCATTATTGTGGGTGTGCAGTGTTTTTATTTTACTTTAAACTTTCTGACACTACAAGATGCTCCAGCCTCAGCTTGCATGTTTCCTATCCCTGCCCTAGAATTACCATTTCTCCCAGGAGCCCCAGTTCCTTTTATTGGAACGTGTTACTAGAAACCAAGATCTGGTGCTGGGTGTGCTCATGCTACTGGTGTCATTATTTCAGCTGACAGACAAGGAAGCATGTGTAAACTAATCTGTGTATACATGTGTCTATTAGTACATTTATCCATCTATATCTGTATTCCGCAAAGTACATGTCCATTACTGTGGGCATCATTCTACCCTGCTCGCTTTTCTGTTAACCTCCCACTCCAATGTTGGGAAACCTGGATTCCACTGTCTTCTGTCCGTTTAATTGTTCAGTGCTTGTGTACATGGATTGTGGTATCAGAATGGTTAGCCAGCTGCTCCTGTGGGAAACAACTAGAGTGTGCATTTAAGATTCATCTGTATCATTTCAGGGGTTGACGTAGCTCATTTCCTTTCACTGGTAAATAGTATTTCACTGTATGGACATACCTCAATGTATCCCTTCACTTACTGAAAGGAAAGCCCATTGCCCTCTGCAGTTCTAACGTGTAGAAGAGTTTCTGTCTTTTAGTTTATTGTCGTCTAAATTTTGGTCTTGGGCTTTTGGTGGAAACAATGAAAAATGTCTTTGCTGATAATGACATTTGGTTTTTGCCCATTTGTTTAATAAACCTTTTTGGTGTGGAATCATGTTCAGTCCTGTTGAGCAATAGCTTTCGGAAAACAAAGCCTTCTCAAACTTTAACCAGAGCTAAGTACATTTTTTCAGTCTACAAAACTAATAACAGTTCTTATCTATATGTTAAAGCACATTCTGGTTGAGGTGGTAACTAACCACAGGACTGACTGCTCGTGGACTCTTAAGCTAATGAATTAGTTTATCCTGAATTTAACATGCCAGTACTACACCTGCTTCTAGTTTCTGTCTATTGTTCAGGATTATTTACTCCCTCCCCCATATTTTTAATGTAAATGTTTAGCTTCAAACAAATCCTTTTGTTGCAAATTGATCTTGGTTTTAAAGAAGGGAATTGACTGTACTTGAGAGATTTTTTTTTGGTATTTTGAAAAAATTGTTTATGTCTGATTCCCTCATTGGTACTGGTTGTTCAGTATTCTCTTAATTGCTGGGCCGTAATTTGTCATGAGGGGATGTAGTTATAGTCCATCACTGTTTTTCCTGCCTTTCGATGTTCCATCTGCTATGTTAGCAAACAAATAACCTTGCACTGAATAACTTGTACTTCATGCTGAACACCAATTTGGTTCAACTGATTTTTTTTTTTTTTTGAGTCATCAATTGGTTCTAGCTCTTGCCTTAAAATCTACAAAACATGTTAAAAGTCTATGTAGGGTTTTTCTTTCAGAAAAAAATGTCTAAAATTAACTTATATGAAATCTAAAACACCAATTTTAATACTGTTTTTGATAGTATATCACAGAATTGACAAATGCCCTGTCATACTGCCACTCAAAGAGAGTTATTCATAGAGACATCAAGCCAGAGAATCTGCTCCTTGGATCAACTGGAGAGCTTAAGATTGCAGATTTTGGGTGGTCCGTGCATGCCCCGTCCTCCAGGTGAGTAACTTTAGGAGGAGCTTGTTGGGGGTTAGCAAAAGCCCCAGTGGCCAAGCATGAGCTAGACAGTAAAGTGCCTAAGCATAGGTGCTGTGCTGAATTGGGACAGGTGACAATACTTTGGAGTAATTTAGGCCCCGATAGTACAATAGTGTCTTCCAGGACATTTTAATTCTGCAACCACTTGGACTGTTTGTTGTGTCTTAGGCCTGGATTAAAGAGTTTATGTCCTTAACGGCTAATAAATGGGACAAGTAAGTAAACAGATATGACAGATATATGACAGAAGAGGCACAGGGTGTGTAGAGGGGAGTACGCCTGACCTACTAGACAAGTTCTCTGGGGCAGCATCTGCACGTCCTGGATCTGAGGGCACAGTTCTGCGGGAACGCCCACAACCAAGTATAGGTTTGAAGCGACTTTCAGGGCGGTGGTCAAAGATGCCCTTCGGTCTGCTGCTGTCAACGCAACAGTCCTTTCTTGTTTTCTCTTAAAATTAAAGCAGAGAGATCAACCTAAGGAAACAATTTAAATCTTTAGTGAACTTGGCAAACCAGAGCAAAGTTTTCTACTCTTTTAAATTTAACTTGGGTTTAAATAAGCTTTTGAAACCACATGTGAAGTAGAACATTTACAAGCATACATTTATTGATAGAAGTCTGTCCACTTTGAGGTAGGGCTTAAAAAGCTATAGTCAGATTACTTAAATTCAAAAACCTGTTTTACTTTATTTTTTTAATTAAAAAAATCTAGTTTTTGAAAGAAACTGTCTAGCCTAAATAGGTGCCATGGGGTGGGGCGAGCTTTGTTTTTATTACCCACCACTTGTAAATTGTTTCTAGCAATGCAGCGAATCTGTTTTTAAAAACATCTGGTTGCCTATCACCACTGCACGCTGTTGGCACCTGCTGAGGCAAATAATGAAGAATTGTAGGCTTTGTGGCACCACAGAGCTAAAACTATACCTTAACTATCCAGCGATATCACTGTGGCAGGAAAGATAACTTACCCTTTTCTGAAAAGGACATTTGTGTAAATGTTGATGGTCACTTTGCCCTACCTCCCGAACATTAATAGCCATAATGGCTCCCAGGTCATTGGGTGCTGTTTACCGCACCTCAGTGGTGATGAGAGGGGTTGACTTTCTAGGGAGCTGGCTCCTTAGTCTCCAGTCACCATTAGTTGAGTGAACACTTGTGTGCTCGCTGGGCTCCAGGCATGAGCCGCATGAGCTTTTTGATAGCAAAGAATCATTAATGTAAAGCAACAAACAGCAACACGTTCTTTGCTCAGGTTTGTCTGCCACACCAGCTTATATACAGCCTTTGGAAACTCGCTGAAACGTACAGAGATGCTGAATTGGTAGCTGATCGCTCACCTGACTGCCCAGAGCCTACATTCAACAGTTAACATTTTGCCATATGGGCTGCGTCTACTTTTTTTGGTGAATTTTCAAAAATAAATTGCATACGTCACGATGCTTTGTCCTTTGAGCACTTCAGTGCATCTTCTAAAAATACAGATGCTGTCCTGTCTAGTCCTAGCTATCATCACTCTTAAGAAAATTAATAGCCGTGGTAATAGCTAATACTTGGTCCATTTTCAGATTTCTCCAGTTGTCCACGAAATTTTACAGCTGTTCTTTTAAATCAGAATCTAACCAAGAACCATGCATTATATTTGATTGTGTCTCTTTCGTCTAAACTTAGACCAGTTTCCCCACAATTTAAAATGGATTTTTCTGCATGTGGTGACGCTTAGTTTTGTCCTTCATCCTCTGTATTTGCTGGAAATTGGGCCAAAGGGCTTGGAGAATATTTTTAAGAAGAATACTTTATAGGCTGCCCTCCAATTTTAGTGTCTCTTGTACCAGTGCTGTATCAGAAGGCAGCAGTGCTGGCCCAGTGGGACAGTTTAGTTTCTTGTCATCGATGTCACCTGTCTCTTAAGCATATCTGACATGTAAGAAATGCTACCTTGTATTTACAGAGAACTTTGAATGGCTGCCTTTATATAGCAGTGATACTTAAAATTTCTTATTTTTACATCATTTAAGGAGTTTCTGGATTTGGACAGATTTGGGATGTGGCTTTGTTTTTAGCTTTGTGATCTTATCCAGCTTTCTGAAGCTGTTTCTGGTAAAAAAAAAAAAAAATGGGGATTTATAATAGCACCTGTCTCAGAGCACAGGATCTGGGCCTAGGAAGAGCACTTGGTCAATGGTAGTGTGTTGTTGATGATTTTAGTAGCTGCTGTGATCACAGAAACAAGTGCGGCAACCTGCACCTCCATTTCCAGGAGAACCACGCTCTGTGGCACCCTGGACTACCTGCCCCCGGAGATGATTGAAGGCCGAATGCACGATGAGAAGGTGGATCTCTGGAGCCTTGGAGTTCTTTGCTATGAATTTTTGGTTGGGAAGCCTCCTTTTGAGGCAAGCACATACCAAGAGACCTACAAAAGAATATCTCGGGTAAGACACAACGGGAAGGGGCCCAGCACCTCTGTTAGAACGCTTTCTGTCCTTCTCAGCCTTCCCTTGAGGTTACGGTCTGAATGTTCTCTTCTCTCTAAACCACGTTTTGTGACTGCCTGTCACTTATTGTACTCCAGGTTGAATTCACATTCCCTGACTTTGTACCAGAGGGGGCCAGGGACCTGATTTCAAGACTGTTGATGCATAACCCCAACCAAAGGCTGACCCTGAAAGAAGTACTGGAACACCCCTGGATCACAGCAAATTCCTCAAAACCATCAAGTAGTCAAAAATCCAAAGAATCAACCAGCAAGCAATCCTAAGACTCTTGCAGGGGGAGAGCCTCTGAGCCAGGGCTGCTGTGTCAGTGGTCAGAAACACACTCCTGCAGAATCCACTACCGACTGCCTGCTCGCAATCCGCAGCGCTAGGGAAAAGTATAGAAAGTTCCACTTCAATAAACAGGACACTGAGGCACAAGTAGCCATAAGAACTGTGATGACTTCACTGGTTTTATCCTCCAGAGGCAAGTGCTGCCCCCCTGCAGCCCGTGTGGACTAAGGGTCCTTGTGGAAGGTGAACTCCGAGTTGGCTGTGGGCAGAGTGGCCCCTTTGTCCTGACCCGATCAGTTCAGGAGCTGTGCAATAACCTCCCAGGCACCTGCGTGGTGTGTAACCTCCTGGGTGGCCACACCTGGTAAAGTTGTCAGAATGAATATGAGATTCTTTCTAAATGTTTAAATAAAGAGATGTGCATAGACTTTGTCCCTTCTGGATGCTCTGTCTCCCCTGTTGGGCCTGTTAGCTAGTCCTCCTCAACCTCTCATCCTGCCTGAGACTATGAAACAGGATCACAGGCTCTTCCTCCATCAGGGGACTTGCTTGGAACACAGTTGAGAAGTGTCTAGGCCAGTTCTAAATGTTAAGTGCTTTAAAAAAATGTTTTTCATGGTTTATATATTGTTTTTTATAAATACATTAAGACATGTAAAATGGTTACTCTTTTTCAAGTTCTCATATATAACCTTGAAATTAGTGTTTTCCAGGAGCTCACAGTGCACCCTTGGAGCAGTGCTGGGCTGGACCTGGGGCTAGAGGGGAGGCAAGAGAGGCCTGGGGCTGTGCTGTAAGGGCTGAGGTCCTGGAGCTGGGCTGGCCTTGAACACCTTATTCTCTCACTTGCAGTGCTGGGGGACACAGCTTGAGAGGATGGCCACTGACCATGGGCGGGGCGGGCAGATTGTGATGGGGTAATTAGGAGTTAGGAGAGGTGCCCAGGCAAAGTGGCATCTGAGACTTGAAGGACAGGGAGGATTTAAAGGTTGGAGGCTGGTGTGGCGAGAAGTCCCTGCGGCTGAAGGGGGATGGCGGGAAACATGGCATGGAAGTGGGGAGCTGTGTCTGTGACCACGTGGCAGATGGTGCGCCCTCCCTCATCCTTCAGCTGTGCCGTGTGCCCATGAAGTGTTAGCTCCTTTTCTAGGCAGTGGACATGCAGTGCAGTGACTTCTCAGTGGGTGGTCCTCATCCTGGGGAGTCAACTGACAATCAGCAGAAGTGTGTGCTCCTGGGCTGGCACAGGGGCTGAGTGGAGGAGGGTTCTGAGCCAGGTGGTTCAGGAGAGAGAGGGAGGAGTCATGGGCATCCACATCCCCGCCTGCCCACCTTGGGACTCTGGCCTGGTCTCAGCAGGATGGCAAAGAGCCCATACATGGGGTGAGCTGATTCTTTGCAAGCTGACTTTGCAAGTGTGGTCCCTGTCTTGATTTCTGGTGAAGAAATGTTCCCTTAACCAGAATCTCTCATTCTTCCCCAAACAGGAATCTGGGCTTGACAAGTGTTCTTTGTGGCTTATAAAAGTGGAAGCCCCTTCAGCAGAGCTGGAGGAGGCTTCTTTCTGTGCTCCTCGGTCACCTGGCTCCATGACACACCTGGGGGGCTTATTTCTGGAGTTACAGCATATGTGTAAACTTGAAACACATACACAAACATGGGTCTGGAGTATGGGGGTGACTTCACCTGTTCACTGTTGGCCTGGAAATGAGCAGGTGCCACAAGCAGCAGGTCTGTCCCATTTTTGGTCTCATGTTCTATGAGCCTCCTAACATGTAGAGTTACATATCTGTTTCTAGCTGCCAACGTCATCTGCTCATCAACCAAAGATAGTGAACTTGACAAGGATGAAGGAAAAGGTGAAGTGTTGAACTTACTGAGAATTAGTAGACAAATATGCTTTCATGGCCAACTTTCAATGCAAGAGACTAAATATCAAGTGTCCTAGCCCTAACCGGTTTGGCTCAGTGGATAGAGCGTCGGCCTGTGGACTCAGGGGTCCCAGGTTCGATTCTGGCCAAGGGCATGTACCTTGGTTGCGGGCACATCCCCAGTAGGGGGTGTGCAGGAGGCAGCGGACCCATGTTTCTCTCTCATCAATGTTTCTAACTCTATCCCTCTCCCTTCCTCTGTAAAAAGTCAGTAAAATATATTTAAAAACAAATTTAAAAAAGTGTCCTAAATATAAGGAAGTGGCCAACACCCATTTCCATATCAATGGTGAGGAAGTAGTCATGGCAACTTTAAAACACAACTGCAATGTCCAATGAGCTTTGAGCTGACCCAACTTTCACCTTTCCATAGTAATACTTGATGCACCCTCCACCCCAGCTATAGTTAATATGACGTGACTAACTTCACCTGTGGTAGTAGCTAAACTTCTGCTATTTCCACAACCAGAATCGCACACAGCAAGAATATAGCCCATTGCAGTCGCACAGTGCTGCTTCATAATCGGCATCAATTATTGCTCACCAGCAAGCGAAGTCATAAACTACAGAGGCTTGTTTCACGCACTTGAGGTGTTCCTTTTGTTAGATAAAAAAATGAGAGGTGAACAATGGCTGTACATGTTAAAAATAGGTCATCCGTTTTATTCCTAGTTGCATAAAAACAGTGAAAATACAAGCCATTTATAGATCTTGCTGGTGAACTGACATAATGATCCTTTAATTTCCTCACCCTCTCGGTTGGTTCTGCTGTTCTGTTCTGACCACTGGCCATGGGAGAGGAGTGGAGACAGGGCTTAGAAGAGACGCTATGGCTATATGATGTGATAATTAGTTTTATTGCTTGCCCTTTCAGTCCACTCCCATCACTCCAAACACAGAGTCAAAGTTTAAAATTTAAGCCCTTAATTAAATCTGTAGGAGTCAGTTTTTTTCTTTTTGTTTTGTTTTTTTGCATAGACACTACAAGGGATCTGTTTGATATAGAAGGGAGTTAGGAGCCTGAAGCCAATGGTTTAAATAAAGACCGATGAGATGAAAATGCTGGTCTCTGGGGCCAGTGCGGTTCAATGGTTGAGCATCAACCCAAGAACCAGAAGGTCACGGGTTTGATTCCCATCAGGACACAAACCTGGGTTGTGGGCTCGATCCCTGGTGTGGGGCGTGCAGGAAGCAGCCAATCATGTTTCTCTCTCACTGATATTTCTATACTTTTCTGTAAAATCAATAAAACCATATTTAAAAAAGAAGAAAAGAAAAAAAAAAGCTGGTCTGGTCCACATGAAGAGTGACCTTGAACCAGTATCGGGCATCTCGATCCGCTGTGTGGATGTCCCAGAAAGTCAGTTTCTACCTGAAGCTGGTAAAACCTTTTGGCACTGAGCTAATTGCTTTGAAAGGAATAAAACAAAATGATCCACTCTAGAGATCTTATAAATGGGGAATTTGTCCCATAATGACATTTGTAAAACTGAAGTGACTGACATGGATTACTAGGGAACTGTCAACAGCCAGATCATAAAATCAGGACTGTCAGATTATACAGTACGTTTAGTTTTCTGATTGTCCCAAATGTAATTAAACAAACTGGGGGATGGGGGGCAAAAAAGGGAGTCAGAAAGAGAAACACAGCTAACTCCCTTGACCAGGGCAGAACTGGTTAGACCTCGGTTCCCAGATGTGGAGCCAGAGTTCCCTGTGAGTGCAGCCTGGAGGGCAGCAGCGCGGACTGATGGAGTCCCAGAGGACAGCTCCTCCAGGGCAGGCAATGGAGACATTCCTTCCCTCCCCTGCCTCCTATATTTCACAGTTGTCTTCCATTTATAGCAAGTGCTACTAACTTCCCTTTTTAGAGCGAGATTCAAAATCTTTCTGTTACTGTACATAGTTTTAACATAGTTGAAAAATATAAGCAGCAACAGAATGTAAACACTGACAGTTCTGGAATGTCTGGAGTTTGAGAAATACAGGGTTAGGCCAGGATTGTCTCAGCTTTCCCTATGTGCAATGTCCACATCCTCTGAGGACCTGGGCCGCAGGAGCCACAGGACGCATTACTGTTGGACAAGTTTCCGCATTTTACCTGGACAGAGACAAATGACCCTGACCTACTTCCATGAAATTTGAGAAAAACAGCCTGAGCTAGGCCCCTGCTTGTCTGGATTTGATGGGGTTCTGGGACTAAGGAAACACACCAGAAACACTTGTTTTTCTTTCCTCCAGACAAGTGTAATGAATGTAAAGGTGTTGATGCTAATTATTACATGTTATTAAGTCTTCAATTCTACTTCATTAATGGTAGCACTGGCAGCTGTTCTGCAGAATATTGCATATTAAACCGCAGGCAGCCTGACCACAAATACTGGAGGAAAGGGAATTTTAAAATTAGCGAAATGAATCGTTGCTCTTTAAGAATGTGAGCAAAGATGGACCCCTAGGGCCATCTTTCAGAGGAACAGTTCTAAAGTAAGTTAGGAAGCTAACAGTTGATGATGACGACTCATTTGTGATGTTTTGCTGACATTTTAGGTAATGTGTATAAGCCCTATGGGGAATAGCCTTAACAAAATTTATAAAGCAAAACAAATTACAATTATTTAAACATCTGAATTTTGCTGGCAAAAGTAAAACTTATCCATGAGAACATAGAAAGTAGCTCCTGCCCCTCCAAAACACAAACCCCTGAAACCCTAAAATCAACCCAAATTGTGTAATTTAACAGGAAGGGGTCTCCAGCCCATAGTTGAAGAGTTCATCAAGGGTTTGCAGGGGGAGGTTTAAAAAATCCCACTTTCCGAAAATACCTGACAAGCAAGGGCACGGAAACCAAGGTGATGCTGATTCTGACGGGTGCGAACAGCTTGTGGATGGCATAGGCCACCACGAAGGTGCTTGTGCCCGCGGCCACTTTGGACTGTACCAATGACTCCTTAAATCCAAGCTTCAGCAGGATGGCAGATATGTCCATACCACTGGAGGGGAAAGAGGCAAAACAAAACAACTATTAGAGCAAGGGGTTACATTGAGACAACGATGGGCCCTGAGATTAACATTATTTTAAGAAAATGTGATGACAGTAGCTAGATGAATAAAGTTTTGGACAGAAAGTAATTATTCCCAAAGAATCTCCCGTGGCAGTAGAAAACAAACATCTGTTACTGTCAGCAATCTCACCTCGAAACAACCATGTAAAACATGCCCAGGGAGACAAGTGAGATTCCAACGTGCACCGACACGCCGACAGCTCCGTATTCTTGAAACACCTTCTTCAGCTGCTGTGACTTGCTTTGCTTTTTCTCCTCTGTTTTGCTGAGGTCGCTGACTGTTGTTGCGGTGGTTTTGCTGGGGTTCTGTGCACAAACCAAAGAAGGGGGGGCCTCTAGGTCAGGAGCAGGGATGTCAGTGGTGGTCACCAGCTTCCACGTTCACGCTGTGCTCCCCTCTTCCCTCCGCAGTGGGAACCCAGCTACCCTCGGTCTTACTTGGAGAGCTGAGGCTAATTAATGCCCACTTAGCCACTAACACAGTGACAGGCTGGGAACTAGTAGGATGGGCAGAATGATGGCCCCAAAGATGTCCAAGTCCTGGTCCCCAGGAGCTGAGACTGTCACCTTCCAAAAGGATGGTGCAGGTGTGATTAAGTTCAGGATCTTAGATGGGCAGGTCTTAGATGGACTCTCTGAGTGCGACCCATCTAATATAATAAAAGAGTAATATGCAAATGGACCGTTACCCGAGACCTAAGCCATGCCCACCAGTCAAGCCATGCCTCCCAGCCAACCAGAGCAGCTGTATGCAAATTAGCCCAGTTAAGATGGAGGCTAGCAGCCATGGAGCTAGAGCAAATCAGAGGCTTCTGTTGCAACTGTCTGCCTAGGCTGGCTGAGCCTCTGCTCACAGCCACGCCCACCAGCCAATCAGAGCGGCTGTATGCAAATTAACCCAGCCAAGATGGAGGCCAGCAGCCATGGAGCTAGAGCAAACCAGAGGTTTCTGTTGCAACTGCCTGGCTAGACTGGCTGAGCCTTTGCTCACGGCCACGCCCACCAGCCAATCAGAGTGGCTATATGCAAATTAACCCAGCCAAGATGGAGGCTGGCAGGGTGGCTCTGCACTGGGAGCCTCCTCGGCCGGCATAGCTGTGCCAGGTGTGTCAGCTCAGTGGGGGGGGATCCAGCCTGGGGCCTCCTTGGGGCATCCAGGAGCGCCCGTCCAGGGTCCGCTGCCTGGCTCCGCCCCCCAGGAGCCTCCGAGGGGGCATGCAGGAGCACCTGCTGCACAGTGCAGAGAATCCGAAGCCAGTCCGCTGCCCGGCTCCACCCCAGGTGTGTTTGCTCAGCAGCAGGGCCCCAATGAGGGATTCTGCACCAGCGTCCGCCCCTGGCTCGCCACCCAGCTCTGTGCCAGGTGTGTCCCCTCAGTGCTGGG
>PVJC01022739.1:0-21285 GCA_004026665.1 Murina feae
CCACCTCCATTCTTTTGTGTGTGGATATCCAGTGGACAACTGATTTTTGACAAAGATTACAAAGAAATTCAAAAGGAAATAATAATCTTTTCAATAAATGATGATTGAAAATTGGTTGGCCATATGCAAAATAAAACTGGATATCCAACTCAATTATTATTTTTTATATATTTAATATTTGCCATATGCAAATATTAGTTCAAAGTGGATCATAATAAACATCTAATCTAATAAAAGAGTAATATGCAAATTAACCATCACTCTGAGACACCTAAGCCATGCCCACCAGCCAATCAGAGCAGCTGTATGCAAATTAACCCAGCCAAGATTGCAGCCAGCAGCCATGGAGCTAGAGCAAACAGGAGGATCCGTTGCACCAGTGATGGAGTTGAAACTGCCTGCCTAGGTTGGCCAGGCCTCTGCTCAAGGCAACAGTGTTTCAATTATAGAAGCCACAGAGCTGAAGCAAATAGGAGGCTTCATTGCCTGACTAGGCCTCTGCTCAAGGCAACAAAGTTTTAACTATAGAAGATAAATAAACCCCAGAAACCTGATTCCAGCCAGCCTCGCTGGGACCTTGGGTCAATGGGAGCTGTGGCCAGCCTGAAAATGGCCCTCAGCTCCTCACCCAGGTTTGCCAAGCACCCCAGTGGGGACCTGAACCCTGAAGAGACTGTGGAAAGCCTGAAAATGGCCCTTAGCCCCTCACCCAGGCTGGCCACACCTCCATTAGGTGAGGGTTCCCACTGGGGGCCTTGGCCAGCCTGCAAACAACCATTAGCCCCTCACCCAGGCTGGCCAGGCATGCCAGCAAGTGGACATCCCCCAAGGGGTCCCAGACTGCAAGAGGGCACAGGTTGGGCTGAGGGACCCCCCCAAAGTGCACAAATTTTTGTGTAACAGGCCCCTAGTCTTAAATATAAAAGCTGCCAACCTTTAAAAACAAAAAAGTAAGTGGTTTAGCCAGGGAAATTGAGTTTCTTCAGGAATAACAGAGGAATTGCAATTTGGAACATGTGAACTATGGCGAACCATAGGCAAGTCCAGAGAACAAAGGAGGTAAATGTCATTTTGATACAGGAAGGGAGGAAGTTGAAAAAGGGAGTTTCCAAAAGAAGTTTATTGCAGGAGAGTGAGAATTTGGGGTTGTAGCAGTTCCTCATTGGCTGAGTGGTTGTTGGGCAAAGAAAATAATCATTGTTCTACCTTCTGGGGTATGTAAAGAAAGCTTCTTCCTGCTGAGATGTGTTAAATTAGGTGCCAAGAATGGTATGTTCATGAAATCACTCCCTTTGTGATTTCCTCCATTTTGAATCAAATTTTCTTTATTCATTTTCACACAACTAAAATTATAAATCTTTCATTTTTTTACTTAAAATTTTTTCATCTTTTATTTTTATTTTTTATAAATTATATATCTTATATAAGAAAGCCTAGCAGAAAAATCTTAGTTATGTTGAGTTAAACAAAAATTTCTTAAATCATAAACTGAAATAAAAGATATAAACTATAAAAAGAAAAACCAATAAATTTGACTTTATTAAAATTAAAAGCTTTTACTCTTTAAAAGCTTTAAGATAAAGGGGGGAAAACTCCAGTCACAGATTCGGAGAAGGTGTTTTCAAAATATGTATTTGACAAAGCACTCATCTGTAGAATGAATCCTCAATAATAATGACAGCCAGTTAAAACATAGATAAAAGATTTGATCAGATATACTAGCTCTCGCTATAGTAGCTTTCCTCATAATAGCGCCAAACTGGAAATAACTACAAAATCCAGGAGCAGGTAAACAGGTCGACAAAAATACACATAATGGAATGCTACGTAACAATAATTAAACAACTGATACAACAATATGGATGAATCTCTACACAATGAGGCTTGAATGAAAGAACTGCTAGAAAACACAAATGAATCCATTATGGCTAAATAATCAGAGGTTTCCTAAGGCTGTGTCTCTACCCCACAGAGGAAAGAAGCAAAGATAGATATCAAAGGAGCCCAAGAAAACTTTTGTGGTGTTCATTATTTTGACTGTGGTGACAGTTTTAGGTTTATATAGTTAGACAAAACTTACCAAATTGTATACTTCATGTGCAGTTCATTGTATGTCACATGCCTAAATAAAACTGCAGAAAGAACTAAAACAGAATGTTTTTAAACTTCTAGTAAAGGTGTTTTTGTAATATGTTTATACATATTCCCCTTTGTATAATAACTCCTCGTATGACTGTGACACAATGAATTTATCCATTTTCCTGTTGACGAATGTTTAGGTTGCTCTTGGTTTCCCACTTTACACAGAGCGCTGCTGTTAACACACCTATATGTTTCTCTGCGCACACAAATGGGAAGATTTCCAAAGTAGATCCCCGGAGTAGAGTTGTTGGGTCATCGCTACACAAACCTGCAGCTTTACCAGATCCTCCCCAATTGTTCTCTCAGAGTCATTCAGTTGTGCACTCCCTTTAGCAATGTATGCAATTTAACCTTGTTTTGTTCTGTCCAATGTCATGAGCCTGATACTGAGGAGATGATGAGACCTAGGTTCTTATCTTCTTAAAGGAAAGATTTCAATCAAGAGACAAAGTGCCCTTGACCAACCAGCAACATGCATCTCTCTCACATCGATCTCTCTCTCTCTCTCTCTCTCTCTCTCTCTCTCTCTCTCTTCCTTCCTTCCTTCCTTCCAGTCTCTCTAAAAAAATTAAATTAATGGGGGGGACAAAGAGACAAAGTGCAATAAAGCAAGCAAGAATTTATTGGCCACAGCAAAGCATACTCAGGACAGTGATACAAGGAAGGACATAGAAGTAACAACAGGAGAGCCCAGGCTGGGCTTCTTTGCTCACAGGGGAGTTAGAGAAAAGGGGGGCCTGGGAGACAAGTCCAGGGGTTAGCCCAGGATGAGCTGGTGCTGCCCATTGCTCCCCTGGTTGCATATCTCCTGGGGTCCCTTAGAAGGAAGAAGGGGGAAGAGAAAGGAACAGAGTCCTCTCCTTGGGGAGAGCACTCTCGGGGTCCTTATCTGTGTTAAGGGTATTTATCTCTCTCTTGCAGGTAGAAATTTTAGGGGAGGTTTCAGAGAAGGGTCTCAATAGAATATTCATCAGCTTTCCAAGTGTGCTTTTTCCGGGCTGTGGTCTCCACTGATTGGTCAGTGCGAGGGCAGGGGGTCATTAGTCAATGCAGTTGGTCCTGAATCAGCCTCTGTGTCACTTGTCTGGTTTTGCTCCTTTTTTGGGCTAAGAGTTTGAAAAACAACTGAGGCCTAGATGTTATCTTTAGGGAGAAAAAACGTCAGAGGGTTTAACTGATGACCAAGTGATAGGCTAGGGGAGGAAAGGTTACCATGGGGTCAAGGTCTTTGTTTTCCCATTTCTGCCCTTTGCTAGGCACTCAGGTCTTTCCACTGTGATGGCCTCTGTACCTGGCCCATGATCTTTGTGCTGCTCTGTCTATAACAGGTCAAAGTAGTAAGTTGTTTTAACTTGCATTTTTTAATTATTTGGATAATTAGGTACTTCCTTTTAAGTGTTAATCATTTGGATTTCCACTTCTGGATATTACCTAAAATTTGGTGGGAGGAAAAATGAAGGAACTATCTCAATTTCCTCCAGTTATTCCAATATCAGTTGCTGGAAAATTACCATTTTCCCACGGATTTGAAATGCCACCCTTAAGGTGTACCTGCTTATTCTGTGTGGTTATTTATTTATTTATTTATTTATTTATGCTTTAGATCTGTTTAGAAATAAATCCAAGTAACTAAGGGCATTCGGTAAATGCTTTATTTTGCTTATCCTTTCTTTCATTGGTAATTTGTTCTTTTAACTTTTGTTATTCTAGATGATATTGATGGGAGGAAAAATTTGTTTCTCTGCTCTCTTAGGTGCAATAACTGGGGCCCTGCAAATTAAACTGACACAAGACAGATTAATAGAAGAAAAAAGTTTATTTCAGATACATGTGAGAGTCCTTCACAGAAATGACATGAAAACCAGTCAGACATAGACAATTGTGTACCATTTCAACAAAGGGAAACACATTTGTAGAGAAATGACAAGACAAAAGAAAAGGGTGTTTAGCTTCTAATTCTCTCATTTTTATAAAGTTTAGAATTATTTTATTTTATTTTTAAAATATATTTTTATTTATTTCAGAGAGGAAAGGAGAGGGAGGGAGATATAGAAACATAAATCAATGATGAGAGAGAATCATTGATCCTCCTGCACGCCCTCTACTGGGGATCGAGCCCACAACCCAGGCATGTGCCAGGACCTTTCAGTCCGCAAGCCCATACTCTATCCACTGACCTAAGCCAGCTAGGGCTAGAGTTATTTTATAAAATTAAAAAATCTTATTAGGCTATTCAAAATATGTCTTATTAAAGTATAAGTTATTGATATTTTAATGGGAGAAAATTATATTGGTCAGTTAGTTCTGAGGAAACTGATAACCTTATAATATTGCATCTTCCTATCCAATTCTTTGTCTTTTCTGTATCTTGACAGCTTCATACTTTTCCTGACATATGTCTGGTACATTCTAAAGTTTTGCCAAAATATATATTTTAAAATTTTTACTGTGAATATGTTTTTCTTCCATCAGATAGTCTAACCAGTCTTTGTAGCTAGAAAAAAACATTCTTTTTTGTGTATTGATTTTGTAATTGGCTGTATTTCTGAATTTTCTTGTTAGTAATTTTAAAATTACTTCGATTAAACTTTCCCTTTGTATAGTCATCTGAAAATAATGATAATTTTGTATTTTTTCAATTATTATATTTATTTCTTTCTCTTACCTGGGAAAGAGAAATAAATTATAGTTGACCCTTGAACAGCATAGAGGTTGGGGGCATCTCCCTCCCCCACAGTAGAAAATCCACATATAATAATTGACTCCCCCAAAATTTAACAAAAGTCCCTCATCCATCATTATCCAAGGGGATCAGTTCCAGAACCCCTGTGGACACCAAAATTCCAAGCCTCAAGTTCTTTTTATAAGACTAGAGACCCAGTGCATGAAATTTGTGCACTGGAGGGGTGTCCCTCAGCTCAGCCTGCACCCTCTTCAATCTGGGACCCCTCAGGGGATGTCCAGCTACAGTGGGACATCCCTCTCACAATCCAGGACTGCTGGCTCCTAACTGCTTACCTGCCCGATCACCCCCTATCCACTTCCTTACCCGCCTGATTGATGCCTAACTGCCCCCCTGCCGGCCCAACTGCCCTCCCCTGCTGGCCCTATCACCCCTAACTGCCCTCCCCTGCTGGCCCTATCACCCCCAACTGCCCTCCCCTGCTGGCCTGGTTGCCCCCAACTTCCCTCCCTGCTATCTTGTGGTGGCCATCTTTGACCACATGGGGGCAGCCATTTTGTGTGAGGCCGTGATGGTCTCTTTGCATATTACCTCTTTATTAAATAGGATGGTGTAGATCAATGCATAAAGTCAGGGCACCTCATATGTAGTTTCCTGAACAGCATTTTCCATCCCTAGCTAGTTGAATCCCCAGATGCTAAACCTGGAAATACAGAGAGCCAATATTATGTTTATATTAGGAAAAAAATCTGTGGTAAGTACACCCACCAGATCAAACCTGTGTTGTTCAATAGTCAACTGTAATTAGAACACTAAGGTTGCTTAAAGAATGTAGAACTGCCCGAGCTGGTTTGGCTCAGTGAATAGAGCATTGGCTGTGGACTGAAGGGTCCCAGGTTAGATTGCTCTCAAGGGCACATGCCTGGATTGGGGGTTCGAGCCCCAGTAGGGGGCATGCAGGAGGCAGCCGATCAATGATTCTCTCTCATTATTGATGTTTCTATCTCTCTCTCCCTCTCCTTTCCTCTCTGAAATCAATAAAAATATTTTTTAAAAAATGTAGAACTTAGATGAACCTTGTAGGAATAGTAGTTATTTGGACTTAGAAAGAGGGGAGGATGACTGAAATATATCAACCTGAGCTGTCCTACTTCCCATTAATGGAAGTTAATTGATAGAACCAATTGGTGGCTCCTGATATTACATTATGGAAAAATTCATATTTTAGTCATTTGGAATGTCCTGTGTTCATAGTAAGAACTAAAGATAATATTATTTTCTCTATTAACATCACATCTGTCACCTGAAGACTGTCATCACCAAAATTCAGTGCCTGCAGGAGTCCCCAGTTTGGGATGTGGTGAAGGGAGAGAGACTTTGGTGCAAACAACTCAATTGTGAGATATCACAGCCGGGGAACATCACAGCTGTGCTAAATGCAGAAAAGGGACATCTAGTCCCACACTTACTAATCAGCACTATCTCATTATCCACCATTCATTCTGAGGGTCAACACAACCGAATACTTGAAAGTCTAAATATACACTTGGATGTGAAATGTGAGTCACGTTATTATTGACAATAAATCAGTGTAAACTTAAAATCTCTGAGAGTCCACAAAATTCTCAAATCTAAGCACTCAAATCCAAGACAAGAATACTACGACATGAATGAGACCCCCGTCCCCTCACCCTCTGTCCTCTAGCACTCTGGTTTTCATGTGAATTGAAGTGGTTTTTGTGTTGTTTATGTTCACCAGCTTCCTTTCCTATCTTACACTTGTACTACCTAACGATTGTATATATCCTTTAAGTTTCTCCGGGGACTTGTAAACTCCTAACGGTCAGAGTGATACCATTATCATTAACAAGTTATTAATAACAGGAAAGGAGCTAAGGGAAGGCATGTCATTTGGGCAGCTTCAGGAGGAAGCTGCAGCTCTGCACCTCCCCGGGGAACCACGGGCCAGTTTCTTGCAAAACACTTGGGGAAGGGACCCACCCAGCAAAGGGACGGAAGACTCATGCTCAGTAAAGATCGAGTGACATAGGGAAGGTACTTGTCTGTCAGTCACACCTGGGAACAAAGATCATTTTGCCAGAATGAGTGTGGCCACTGCAAGTGCACAAGAACTGGGGAAGACATCATCTCCTAAACAAGGAGTTCACTCTCTTGGCTCTCGGTGCGCTTGCCTCTCTTGTTGCTCTGGTGCTCTTGGCTCGCGCTTAGATTCCTTGCATTTGCCCACTTGGCTCAGGCATCGTGGACCTCTCACGCAATGGACTAATGGATTGCAGCAGGAAGCACAGGCTAAACTAGTCTGACGATGGACTGGACTCAGCTCCAATGTGGAAAGGAAACTCTGGACACTGGCTCTGATGTTAGCTCTACTGAAGCCCCAGCTACACATCTTCTATGAGGGAAATGGGACTTTGGAAACTCAGGGATTTAATTTCAAGGGAAATAAAATCACTTGTTCTCCCACGAGTCTCAGAAAATTCTTTTTCTTGGGATATCGCAATAATTCCACTCCCACTAGCAACCAAGGAGAGGCTCTCTTTCTTTCGTTAACAAGAGCATTTGCCTTTAGGTGTTTCTATCATTGAGATACCCCTGCAGAAAAAAGACATCTAGTCTCACACTTAAATCAGCACTATCTCATTATCCACCGATCATTAAGTTGTACATTCTCAGTGACAACTGAATGTTTTCCTTTCCAGCTTCAGTTTTTATTTTTAATGTTTTTATTTACTTACTTTTTTTTTTTACAGGAGTGGCTATCTTTTTTTTTTTTTTTTTAAACATCTTTATTGATTTCAGAGAGGCAGGGAGAGGGAGAGAGAATCATTGATTGGCTGCCTTCCACACGCACTACACTGGGGGATCCAGCCTGCAACCTGGGCATGTGCCCTTGGCTGGAATCGAACCTAAGACCCTTCAGTCCACAGGCCAATGCTCTGTCCACTGAGCCAAACCAGCCCGGGGCAAATAAAAAATGTTTCTATTGATTTTTGAGCTCAGAAGGGAGAGGAGAAGGGAAGGAGAGAGAGATAAACACGGATTGCTTGCCTGCGAACATAGACCAAACCCACATCTTGGAAACGCGCCCTGACCGGGAATAAACCTGGCATTCTTTTAGTGCACAGGACAGTGCTCAACCAACCGAGCCTCGCTGGCCTGGGCTTCAGCTTGTTTTTAAAAGAGGCGGCCAGTCACCCTCAAAACTGCACATGGTGCAGCCCCCAATGGAAATAGAGCAAAAGTTGGACCAGTCTCACTTTCACAAATGAGTGCACCCTGGCTTTAGGAAACAAAGGAGTATGTGCGGTTGGTCGGAGCGGCTCTGGGGCTCACTCTTTTCAGTTCACCACAGCGCCCCAAGAGAGGAAGGCAAAGCCAGGCTCCAGGGGCCGTGCTGCCCGCCGGGGCCTGCCGGCGTCTCCCCCGCGGAGTCCTGGACGCCCCGCGGGAAGCGGCGCCCCGGGGCCGGGCGCACCGAGCACGTGCGCGCGGGGAGTGCCGGGGGGAGGGCGGGTGACGAGAAGGTCAGTTCATCACAGCCAATCGGGCGGACGGAGAAGCAGGACATTGTGACGCGCCGGGGGCGGGGGAGAGCGGGCGCGGGAGGGGCGGAGGACAGGTCCCTCGGACCCGGCGGCGCGGCGCCTCGGGGGCGCGCACGCGCCTGAGCGCGCGCTCGGTGGGGCGGGCGGGACCGGCGGCTCTCACGCCCTTGGGCCGCTCCCGGGCGCTGGCTTTATATTCCGCTTCCGACGCGCGCTTCGTCGGCGGAGCGGAGCCGGTGGATGTGCGGCAATAACATGTCTGCCTCGCTGCCCGCCGCCCGGAAGGCCACCGCTGCGGTGAGTGGCGGCGGCCGGAGCACGGGGGGTCCCGCTCGGCCCGGTGACTTCGCGGGGACGCTCCGCCCGGACGGGAGGAGGCGGCACGGTCGGCGCGTCCCGGGCCCCGGCCGTGTGGGGAGAGCACTGGGTTGGCGGCGCGGGCCGGGGGTCAGCCCGTCCCCCGCCGCCTTCCCCGGCCGCGACACCCCTGCCCCAGCGCTGAGCCCCAGTCCCCCGCATTGCGGGACCCGGGGACCCGGCCGCGGCCCCCGCAGGACTGACCCGCGGTGGTGCACAGGCGCTCCCACCCGAGGTGGCCTTGGGGCAGGTTTCCGCCTTGTGTGTG
This sequence comes from Murina feae, assembly GCA_004026665.1. Taxonomy (NCBI): domain Eukaryota; kingdom Metazoa; phylum Chordata; class Mammalia; order Chiroptera; family Vespertilionidae; genus Murina; species Murina feae. The sequence continues at coordinate 9,017 of PVJC01022739.1, forward strand.
GACGCGGGAGACTTGGTTTGCTCACCCTGCAGTCTCGTCCTAAAGTGGAGGAGTTCGGGGATTTCGTGTCTTATAAGAGCAGAGGCGCCGTTTTTTTTAGGAAAGATCTCAAACTTGTTTTTACCTCCGGAAGTTGGCTTTTGTGATGGAAAAGTTCTGCAGGATCAAGGAGACCTTGTCTTAGGATGTGATCACTTGCCCTGAAAAATGCCCAAGTGGGGCCTCTTTCTGTGCCGCAGCCCCACGTGCGTGGTCGTGGGGACCGCAGGGCGGGAAGGGAGGCGTTTTCTGGCCGTGGAGGGGTGTCTGTCGAGAGGCATTCACTTGCCGAAGGAGGTGCTCTGAGTCGGGCTTGTCCCTTCCCCGGAGCGGCGGTGTGTGACAAAGGCGTGCGCATTTACCTCCTAGGCGTTGCTTATTAATGTCTCCTCTTTTCCTCCAGGTGATTTTCCTCCACGGACTGGGAGATACAGGGTAGGTACCATTCTTGCAGCAACAGCAATAAAATGGGGTCGTGCAGTCCACCTAAGCGAGCAAAGGTTTCACATGTATGAACTCTAAGGTTGTGTTAAAAAATGATTGCTAGTGGTCCTGCATTTCTCACAGCCCGGTATGAGAAGACACAGCATTTTCATTTTTTTATTTTTTTTTGAAAACCCTCCAAAATTTCCCCTCATCGTCTTGAATTTGTCATTTTTCAACTCTTGTTTTTTGGAACATATTAAAATTGCAAACTCCTCCTTGAGTTGCTGTGGGTATTGGGTAGCAGCAGAGGAGGGTGGAATGTTGGAGCTTTCCAGAGGGTTAACGTTTCAGGGTAGGTTTAGAAGAACCGGGTGATTTTGATAAGGGACACAATAGCACTGTGCAGTCTACAGCATTCTGAATGCGAGCTTAGATGTTCCCTTAAGAGAAAAATAAATCAGGTGAAGGACAAAGGGAGGCAAAGCAATGATTTATTTGGAGGCTTATCAAACAAATTTTGTTGTGCTAACTTTAGATGAATGATTTATCTTTCACTTAGGCTTTTTCTACATTGAAAGATTTTAATTTAAATCAGTGAAACCCAGGTAAAGTTACAATATTGTAGAATTTGTAAAAAACTTAAAATAGATCAATTTTGATAAAGTAGCTAAAACACTTAAATCTTATTTACAGAGAGGTGTTGGGTTAAAATAATTTTTCTTATTTTTAGGTTAAATTTTAAATGTTATTTCTAATCTTTTTAAAAAATTTTATTTATTTTTATTGATTGATTTAAGGTATTACAAATGTGACCTTATCCTCCACTGCCGCCCCACCTCCCCACTCATGCCCTCACCCCCCTAGTGTCTGTGTCCATTGGCTATGTTTATGTGCATACATACAAGTCCTTTGGTTGATCTCTCCCCATTCCCCCCACCCTTCCCTCTGCCTGATATTCTTATATGTTTACTAAGTAGAGGTAACATGACCCATACTTTGTATGGAGTAACAGAAAAGGTTGTAGGACTGTATTCTGGCAACCAGGTAGTCTATGAAAATGACAGATTTATTTTACTAAAAAGAGGTAGAGAATTTTTTTTTAATTTCTTTTGAAAATATGTCACCTTTTTTTTTTTTGGTGTGTATTATTCTCTCTCATTTTTAAGAAAATGTTTATTGTTGAGATTATTACAGATTATTTCCCTCCCATTGTCCTGCTCCAAATGGTTCCCGCTCCACGAGACCTTCACCACCCTATCGTCTATGTCCATAGCTAACGCATATATGCATATAAGATCTTTGGTTAATCTCTTCCCACCCCTCCCAGCCTTCCCTCAGAGAGTCGCCAGTCTCTTTCATGTTTCCATGTCTCTGGTTCTGACTTATTTATCAGTTTATTTTGTGCATTAGATTCCTTGTTTGTTTATTTTGATTTTTAGATTCAGTTGTTGATAGATACGTATTGTTCATATTTTTGATATTTTTCTTCTTCTTTTTCCTCTTAAAGTATTTCATGTAATACTGGTTGGGTGGTGATGAACTCCTTCAGCTTTTTCTTGTCTGTGAAGCTCTTTATCTGACCTTCAGTTCTAAATGAGTAATCTTGGTTATAGGTCCTTACTATTCATCACTTTGAATATTTCTTACCACTCCTTTCCTGCCTGCAAAGTTTCTGTTGAGAAATTAGCTGACTGTCATATGGGTGCTGCCTTCTAGGTAACTGCTTTTCTCTTGCTGCTTTTAAGATTCTCTCTTTGTCTTGAACCCTTGGCATTTCAACTACGTATGCTGTGTCTTGGTGTGGGCCTCTTTGGGTTCCTCTTGTTTGGGACTCTGCGCTTCCTGGAATTGTAAGTCTATTTCTTTCGCCAGGTAGGAGAAGTTTTCTGTGATTATTTCTTCAAGTGGGTTTTCAGTGTCTTGCTGTCTCTCAAATGTTGGTACCCTTGAAGTTGTCCCAGAGGATCTTTACATTATCTTCATGTTTTTGGATTCTTTTTGTTTTTCTGATTGGGTGTTTTTTTGCTTCTTCATATTCTAAATCATAGATTTGATTCTCAGAATCCTCTACTCTACTGTTGAATCTCTGTAAATTATTCTTCATTTCAGTTAGTGTATGCTTTTTCATGTCTTTGACATTCTCACCAAGTACTTTGAAGCTCTCATTGAGTCTCTTGACGCTCTCAAGATTCTTGAGTAACCTTATAACCTTTGTTTTGAAATCTGTATCCAGTAGTCAAACCTTGATTCTCGAATGTCTCCCATCCTCGAGCAACTCGCTTCTCAACCTGACAACCCTTTCATGCTGATAGTGATAGGATCAGTCACAAGTCTCTCAAGCGACAAAGAAGAGAATGTGCGAGTATGAATCAGTTAACCACTGTTAAAATCTCAGGATATTGTACTGTGAATATTTTCGTGTTTTTCTGCTTTTGTTGTTGCTAATTGTTATTAAATTTTCGTTTTTTATTGTACATTTTCTTTCCTTTTTGTTAAATTTTCATTTACATTTCATGTCCTTTTTGTTTTTAAAGTGTTTATAGATTAAACAGTACATTAGACATATATATAAGAAAGGTTAAAACAATCATTTGGGGGTCTGGAACAGATTAATTCAATTTACATTGTTTCTAATGGGAAAAAATGATTCGGTTTTTGAACAGCCTTCTGGAATGAATTAAGTTTGAGAAACGAGATTCCAGTGTAGTTTGCTTGCTTCCATTTCATTTAATTCTTTTTCTGGAGATTTCTTCAGTTATTTCATTTGTAACATGTTTCTTTGTGTCTGTATTTTGACTGCTTCCCTGTGTTTGTTTCTATGTATTAGGTAGAGCTGCTATGTCTCCCGGAGTTGGTAGGGTGGCCTTGTGTAGTAGGTGTCCTGTAGGGCCCAGTGGTTCAGCCTTCCCATCACCTGAGCTGGGCGCTCTAGGTGCGCCCCTGTGTGGGCAGTCTTGTAGTTGAGCCTTGATTGCTGTTAGCGTCACGGGGAGGAGTTGACCTCCAGGCCAATTGTTGTGCGGACCAGCTGCACCTACAGGGCAAGAGTCGCTGTGTAGGAGACACCACTGTGGAGCAGAACTTCCTTCTGTTGGACTTCAGTGCTCCCTAATCTACCCCTTGTGTGTCTCACTTGTGGATATGGAGAGTTGTAATCTGGTATGGTCTGAAGCTGTACATCTAGGTGCACTAGCTCTGGGGCCTCCCAGGTGGTGCAAAGTCAGCCACGGCCATAACAAATAACTACAAAATAGATGGCTTAAAATAATAGGAAGGTATTCTGATAGTTCAAGAGGCTAGAAGTCCAAAGTCAAAGTATCAGAAGGACTATATACACTCCCTCCGAGAACTATAAGGAAGAATCCTTTGCCTTTTCGTTTGTGATCTCTCCTGGCATCTCTTGGTTTGTAGCAACATACTTCTAATTTCCGCCTCCCTCTTTACATCAGCTTTTCAAATGCTATTTATATGTGTTCTCTCTTCTTGTTAAGGACTCTGTTTACTAGATTTAGAGCCCACCCTACCTTGGTATGATCTCATATTAATCAAATTACCTCTGTAAATGGCCTGTGAACCTCATATTCTGAGGTTCCGGGTGAATATGAATTTTGAGGTGATTGTTCAACCAACTACAACTGAGGTATTCTCACTGCCTTTTGTGGCCTTGTGGTTTCTCACTTTTCCTTCTTTTGGTATTATTTTCACAACTTTCTCTCCTGACACACATTTTTAAGGTCTGTAATTTTCTTGTAATGTCTTTGTCTGGCTTTGGTACAAGAGTAATGCTGGCTTCAAAGAATGAGTTAGATAGTGTTCCTTCCTCTCAAATTTTTTTTGGAAATGTTTCAGAAGGATTGGTATTCTTTAAATGTTTGGTAGAATTCACAAGTGAAGCCATCAGGTCCCTTTTCTTTTGAGGGAGAATTTTGATTACTGATTCAATTTCCTTAATGGTTATAGATCTTGAGATTTTATATTTTTTCATGATTTAGTTTCAGTAGGTTTTGTGTTTATTAGATTCTGTCCATTTTATCCAGTTCTTTGGCATACAATTGTTCAAAATACTTTTTTATAATCATTTTTATTTCTCTTGACCAGTAAAAATGTACTAACTGTTATTAATGATTTTAGTAACTTGAGTCTTATTATTTGTCTGTCTAATTAAAAGTTTGTCAATTTTGTTGATTTTTAAAAAAATATATATTTTATTGATTTTTTACAGAGAGGAAGAGAGAGGGATAGAGAGTTAGAAACATCAATGAGAGAGAAACATCGATCAGCTGCCTCCTGCACACCCCCCACTGGGGATGTGCCTGCAACCAAGGTACATGCCCTTGACCAGAATCGAACGTGGGACCCTTCAGTTCACAGGCTGACGCTCTATCCACTGAGCCAAACCAGTTAGGGCAATTTTGTTGATATTTTTGAAGAACCAACTTTTGGTTTCATTCATTTTCTCTATTATTTTTCTGTTCTCTATTTTCTATTATCTCAGCCCTAATTTTAAAGTATTTCCTTTCTTCTGCTGGCTTTCCATTTAGATTTTTGTTTTTTTCTGTTTCCTTAAATTGTAAATTTTAAATTGTTAGCTTGAGGTATTCCTTTTTAATTAAAAAAAAAAACCCGAAGTAACAACTGCAACACAGAAATACAAAGAATTATAAGAAAATATTACAAACAACTATATACCAACAATTGGACAATCTGGAAGAAATGGATAGACACCTAGAAACATACAGTCTTCTAAAACGGAATCAAGAAAATCTGAACACACTGATTACAACTAATGAAATCTAAGTGGTAATAAAAAAAAAAACTCCCAACGAATAAAAGTTCTGGACCAGATGGCTTCACAGTTGAATTTTACCAAACATTCCAAGAACTAATACCTATCTTTTTCAAATTATTGCAAAAAAATTCAAGAGCTGGGAAGACTCCCAAGCATATTTTATGAGGCCAGCATTATCCTAATTTCACAACCAGATAAAAACATTACAAATAAAAAAAATTTAAGGCCTATCTAATCTAATAAAAGAGTAATATGCAAATTGACCCTCTTTTACACCTAAGCTATGCCCACCAGCCAGTAGCCACGCCCACTAGCCAGTCAGAGCGGCTGTATGCAAATTAACCCAGCTAAGATGGCAGCCGGCAGCCATGGAGCTAGAGCAAATAGGAGATTTCTGTTGCACCAGTGATGGAGGAAACTGCCTGCTTAGGCAGGCTGTGGCCTTCGCTCAAGGCAACAAAATTTTAATTACAGAAGATAAACCCCAGAAACCTGATTCCAGCCAGCCTTGCTGGGACGTTGGGTCAATGGGAGCTGTGGCCAGCCTGCAAACAGCCATCAGCCCCTCACCCAGGCTGGCCAGGCACCCCAGCGGGACCCCTACCCTGATCTGGGACACCCTTCAGGGCAGACCAGTTGGCTCCCACCCATGCACCAGGCCTCTATCCTATATAATCCTATATAATAAAAGGGTAATATGCAAATTAACTCTAACAGCAGAACGACTGGTCACTATGACACACACTCACCACCAGGGGGCAGATGCTCAATGCAGGAGCTGCCCCTGGTGGTCAGGGCACTCCCATAAGGGGAGCTCTGCTCAGCTACAAGCCAGGCTGATAGCTGCCAGTACAGCGGTGGTTGTGGGAGCCTCTCCTGCCGCCTCAGCAGCGCTAAGGATGTCCGACTGCAGCTTAGGCCTGCTCCCCACTGGCAAGTGGACATCCCCTAAGGGCTCCCAGGCTGCCAGAGGGATGTCTGACTGCCATCTTAGGCCCAATCCCCCAGGGAGCAGGCCTAAGCCAACAGGTGGACATCTCCCGAGGGGTCCCAGACTGCGAGAGGGCACAGGCTGAGCAGCGTGACCCCCCTCCCCTGAGTGCACAAATTTTTGTGCACCAGGCCTTTAGTAACCCTGATAAACATAGATGCAAAAATCCTTAATAAAATATTAGCAAACCTAATCCAGCAATATATTAAAAAGATCACACATCATGATCAAATAAGATTCATTATTGGGGTGTAAGGTTGGTAAATATCTGCAAACCAATTAACATAATACAAAATGAAGGATATAAACCACATGATCATGTCAGTAGATGCAGAAAAACATTTGACAAAGCCCATCATCTATTTATGATAAAAACTCGGCATAGTAGGAATAGAGAGAATATACCTCGCATAATACAGGCCATATATGATGAATCCACAGCTAATAATCATACTCAAAGGAGACAAACTAAAAGCATTTCCCTTAAGATCAGGAACAAGACTAGGACATGCACTTTCACCTCTTGTATTCAACATAGTGCTGGAAGTCCTAGGCACAATCATCAAGAAGAAATAAAAGGCATTCAGATTGGAATAGAAGTAAAACTCATTATTTGCAGGTGACAAAACTATATAGAGAACCCTAAAAATTCCACAAAAAACTACTAGGTTTAATACTGAGTAAATTAGCAGGACACAAAATAAATACTCAGAATTTGGTTACATTTTTATAAACCGATAATGAACTATTAGGCAAACTGAGAAAATAATCTCATTTACAATTATATCAAAAAATAAAAAGTCCAGCCAGGGGGCTCAGTTGAGCATCATGCAAATACCAAAAAGATTGTGGGTTCACTTCCAGGTTAGGCCACATAGCTTGGTTGTGGGTTTGATCCCAAGTTGGGGTGCTTATGGGAGGCAGCCGAACGATGTTTCTCTTGCACATTGGTGTTTCTCTCCCTCTCCCTTGCCCTTCCTCTCTCTCTAACATCAATAAAAAATATCCTCAAGTGAGGATTAAAAAAAAATACTTAGGAATAAATTTAACTAAAGAGGTAAAAGACCTATACTCAGAATTTATGACACTGATGAAAGCAGTTGAAGAAGATACAAATAAATGAAAGCATATACTGTGCACTTGTTCATGGGTAGGAAGAATTAACATTTTTAAAATAATCCAGATGACCCAACACAATTTATAGATATAATGTAGTTCCTATCAAAATATAATTGGCGTATTTCACAAAACTAGAACAAATAATCCAAACATTTATATGGAACCACAAAAAATCTCAAATAGCCACCGCATTCTTGAGAAAAACAAAGTTGGAGGTACCACACTGCCTGATATGAAACTATATTACGAGGCTACAGTAATCAAAACAGCATGGTTCTGGCATAAAAACAGACATGTAGAGCAATGAAACAGAATAGAGATCCCAGAAATAAACCCATGTCCATATAGGCAATTAATATTTGACAAAGGAGGCAAGAATATACAAGGGGGTAAAGACAGTCTATTCAGTAAATGGTGTTGGGAAAATTGGACAGATACATGGGGAAAAAAACACTAGTCTACCTTTTTACACTAGATTTTGATATCCATGTTGAGTTTATTATACAAGAACAAACTTAAAATGGATTAAAGACTTAAATGTAAGACTTGATACCATAAAACTCCTAGAAGAAAACAGACAGTAAAATCTCAGACATTTCTCTTAGAAATACTGTTTTTTTTTTATATCACCTAGGGCAAGGAAAACAAAATAAAAATTTTAAAAATGGGACTACATCAAACTAAAAAGGTTTTACACAGCCAACCATCAACAAAATAGAAAGACAGCCTCCCAAATGGAAGAAGATATTGACCAATGATACAGCTGATAACGGTTTAATATCCAGAATTTCTAAAGAACTCATATAACTCAACACTAAAAACAACAACAAAAAAATCCAAATAAAAATTGGGCAGAAGATCTGAATGGATCTTTCTCCAAAGAATATATGGCCAATAGACATATGAAAAGATCAATGGCCATAATCAGAGAATTGCAAATTAAAACTGCAATGAGATATCACCTCATACCTGTCAGAATGCCATCAAATCTACCAACAAGTGTTGGTAAGGATATGGAAAAGGGGAACCCTTGCATACTGGCCTGCACCCTCTCACAGTCCGGGACCCCTTGAGGGATTTCGTGTGCTGCTGTTCCAGCCTACTACTAGAGCAGGGGAATTAGGGGGGCAAAAGGGGAGTGACTGCTAAGGGGTACTAGTTTTTTTTTTTTCTTTTATGTGATGAAAATGCTCAGAAGCCCAGTGCACGGATTTGGCCCAATTCCCGCAGGCCAGGCCACGGGGCCCAACCAGTGCACGAATCCGTGCACCGGGCCTATGGTGTGCATATAAGATCTTTGGTTAATCTCTTCTCGCCCTTTGCCTCCCCCATTTCCTCTGAGATTCATCAGTCTGTTCCATGTTTCCATGCCTGTGTGTTGAGCGTCTGCCCCTGGTGGTCTGTGCACATCATAGCTACCAGTCAAATGGTCAGTTGCTTAGGCTTTTATATAGAGAGAGATTACCAAGACATGGAAACCACCTAATTGTCCATCAGTGGATGAAGGAATAAAGAAATGGCAGACACACGGAATATTATTCTGTTGTAAAAAGAAGGAAATCCTGCCATTTGGAAAAAGACAGGAAAGACAAATACTACATTATCTCACTTATATGTGGAATCTAAGAAAACAATTGTGGTTGCCACAAGCTTTTGTTGGTGGTATGTGTGAAATAGGAGAAGGTAGTCAAAAGATACAAGCTTCCAGTTATCAGATAAAAAAGTCCTGGAGATGTAATGGATTATATATTAACAGTATTGTATTGAAAGATGCTAAGAGACTAAACCATAAGTTCTTATAAGAAACATTTGTAACTTTGTTTTTGATGGATGTTAACTAAACTTACTGAGGTAATCATATTGCAATTTATACATACATCAAATAATTTGTGTTGTACACCTAAGGTTAATACAATGCTATATGTCAGTTATATCACATAAGAAAAACGAATTTCAAAGACCCACAATGAGTTACCTCTTCACTCCTACTAGGATGTCTGTAATAAAAAAGAGATAGTAACAAGTGTTGACAAGGATATGGGGAAATCGGTATCTTTTACACTGCTTTTGAGAATATAAAATGCTTTGGAAAACATCCTGTCAGTTTCTCAAACTGAAACAAAATTACCACACAACTCAGAAATTCCACTCCTAGATACATACCCAAGAGAATTAAAAACATATCCACACAAAAACATGTACACAAATGTCCACTTCAGTAATAGTCGTAATAGCAAAACAGAATAAACAATCCAAATGTTCACCAACTAATGAATAGTTAAATAATGGTATAGCCAAAAAACAGGATTTTATTTGGCCATAAAAAGTAATTAAATACTCTTACAATGTGGATGAATGAAAATAATATGCTAAGTGAAAAAAAGCCAGTCACAAAGCATGATTCCATCTATATGAAATGTCCAGAGGAGGCAAATGTATAGAGACAGAAAGTAGATTTCGTGTGCTGCTGTTCCAGCCTACTACTAGAGCAGGGGAATTAGGGGGGCAAAAGGGGAGTGACTGCTAAGGGGTACTAGTTTTTTTTTTTTCTTTTATGTGATGAAAATGCTCTAAAATTGATTGTGGTGATATTCTGTATATATAAAAGCCTAACTGATCATTACCGGAATGACCAGTCAACCAGTCGCTAACATGCACACTGACCATCATGGGACAGATGCTCAATGCAGGAGCTGCCTGCCCCCTGGTGGTCAGTGTGCTCCCACAGCCAACCTCCTGTTGCCAGCCAACCTCATGCGGCCCTTCCCCCCTGCCAGCCAACTTCCTGTGGCCCCAGTTGGGACTGGGCGAGACGTCCCAATCAGCCCCAATTGCTGGCCAGGCTAGGGACCCCACCCATGCACGAATTCATGCACCGGGCCTCTAGTATAAATGCCCAATTTTGCCAAAATGTGAAGTTATCTCCTCGGGAGTGCAACTGACCATGACTTTGATCGCTCGCTATGACATGCCCAGACCACCAGGGGGCGGTGTGGACTGAAGGGAGGCCCCAGTCAACAGCCCCTAGGAACCGAACCCTACCAGGGCAGAAATTTAATGCACTGGGCCTCTCGTTAGTGAATAAACCAGAAGACCTTTAAACTGTAGCATCTATATCTTAAAGCTCTTATACTTTACCACACTGGACTCCAAAATGTGTGTGTATATACATATGAGAGCTACGTAATGGCATGAGTATTTAAAAAGTCAGGCTTAAGAACCCTTTCGTGTGGAAAAAATAGCTGAGGTTTTACTGTTTTAAGAACAATTCTAAAATTAACATACAAAATTTAAAATTTTATTCTGTTTCTGTAGTCACCATTAACCTGTCTTTACATCCTAATAAACTTTTAAAGTGGCTTTATTTTATGAAATATAAATGTGTGAGGATGTCAGCCTTGTTAAGTCAAGCTTTTATTATACGGAGTAATGCTTTGAGGTACATAATTGAAACTGTTCCAGTTTGGACTCTAATAGGTGGGAAATTGTGTTTTATAAGTGTTATTTTTAGTGACTACACATTTTCAAAGCTGTAATGAGCTAAAATAATAAAAGATGTTTAGGACTTACTTACTTTCCCCCAGTTATTGGCACAATAAACAAAAACAAAATAGGAAACACAATAAACAAAAACAAAAAAGAGAAATTGAAACAGCATACATAAAATTAGTATTGGCAGTGACCATGCATGGCACATTTTATAATATGCTATACTGTTACTTTTGCAGGATAGTAGATAGGTTTTGTTATTTTAAGTGCTTGGAAGTACCATGTTGAAAAGGTCTCTGAGTGGCACAGAGTGTGGTAAATTTCTGGTCTGGGCCCAGAATCTGGTAGTGGCAGTTCATAAGCCAGGTATTTAACATTGCTGCATAATATTGCTGCTTTTGTACATTAAAATGCAAGTATACTCTTTGCAAAGCTAATTAAGTTTATTTTTAATATTGCAGTAACCATAAAGAGATACCAGACAGCTGATTCACTTTACTCCTGTGAGGGTTTTTTGGTTTTGTTTTTTTAATATGTATTTTATTGTTGTTGTTTTTTTAACAGAGAGGATGGGAGAGAGATAGAGAGCTAGAAACATCGATGAGAGAGAAACATCAATCAGCTGCCTCCTGCACACTCCCTACTGGGGATGTGCCCGTAACCAAGGTACATGCCTTTGACCGGAATTGAACCTGGGACCTTTCAGTCCGCAGGCCGATGCTCTATCCACTGAGCCAAACTGCTTAGGGCTGGGGATTTTTAAAAATATAAAATGTGAATTATGTCTTGCCAAATTTGTTAAGGCACACTATGAAGTTATAAAGAGATAAAAGATGTATTTTGTAAATTCTAAAGACCTGTGGAAATATATGAAAGAAAACAATTCTTTCCAGACATCACAAGGAATGACCTTTATCCATAAAGTTGAAACAATAGTCTTTGGGCTGTTGGTGCTGGTATTTTAATAGCATCAATGGCCCACACTTTTAAGGTATTTTAAGGGGTTAATGTTTATTTCCACAAACTTCTTAATAATACTATTCTGATACTACTTTACTGGGCACTAATAAAAACAATATCTAATGGCATTGTTCAAATAATTTCTCCACCAGGCATGGATGGGAAGAAGCCTTCGCGCGTATCAGAAGATCACATATCAAATATATATGCCCACATGCGTAAGTGTTTTTAATCTTTAGGCTTGTGATTCAGAATCTGGAGAGGAATAATTGTAATAGCTTTACTTTTCCAGAAAAGCATTTGAATATAATTAATTTTCATCTTTTAAATATTCAGTTTAAAAATAACAATTAGAGTACATCTGAACTTCATACAAAGTAATAGTGAATGTAAACTGTAATCTATACCAATAATAGAGGAATATGCAAATTGTCCAGGACACCATCACAGTAACAG
>PVJC01022740.1:0-27024 GCA_004026665.1 Murina feae
GTGGCGGGTGGTGTGGGGTGGGGAGTCGATCAGCAGGTTGCAGGTGATGTATGTGGGGTGGGTGGGGTGAGATGTGTGGGTGGCAGGTGGCAGGTTGTGCGGGTACAGGCTGGGCTGAGGGACCCCCGAGTGCACAAATTTTTGTGCACCAGGCCCCTAGTATGGTATATTCTGCACAATGATCACCACAGTAAGTCGTTAATATCCATCACCACTCATAGTTACAAAATGTTTTCCTTGTGATGAGAACTTTTAAGATCTACTTTCTTAGAAACAATAAAATTTACAAACTACTGCAATATAAATCTAATAAAAATATACAAATTCTATATACGGATAATGATAACATTGACATCCATAAATCAAAATAGACCTACATAAGTGGAGAAATATATCATGTGCATGGACTGGAAGAGTCTTCGACATTAAGATGTCTCTTCTTCCTAAATTGTTCAATACATTCCATGCAATCCCTATCAAAACCCCAGCGGGATTTTTTGTAGAAATAAAAAAGGAGATTCCAAAACTTATATGGAAATGTTGACTCAGTCCTAGGCCATCTTCTCATCTCACTCTAAACTCTCTCCCTTGACAATCTCATCATAACCATAGCTTCAACCACCACTACTACCAAATATGTATTTTGAATGTAAACTTCACTTCTGGAGCAGAGTCCTCCTTAGAGAAGCAAGTTTCAGAGAAAGGAGCTAACTAGGAAAATAATTCAACAAAAAGGCTCATTATTACAAGTGGTAGTAATTTGCTTAAAAATAAAAAAGGATTTCAGAGAATATGCCAAATGATGGAAGCATAGTAAAAGAAGGGCTGCCTTCTTTTTTTCCTGCTGAGAACTATGGTTACAAGTAACAATCTAAAATTCAAATCTGCAAATATCCTAAATACTTAGGGTGGACCACTTTGGTGAGAGACTTGTTGGAGCATGCTAGATATTACTGGCCTATTTTCCAAAGGCTGCCACGGCTTTGTTGAAGGCTGTGTTTGGGATAAAACTAACCTTGTGTTCAGAGCTATAGCACAGGATCAGATGATGCCTTAGAAATTAATTCAACAGCTAAGCAGGCTTTTATTCATGTGGGGACAGAAGAGTGTCATACAGGGCACTGATTAGGTCATGATTTTATGGTTCACATAAATCTCATTTTGAAATGATAAACTGACAGTAAAGAATAAAGATAAATGTCTTTTAATTTAGTTAGCACAATTTATTTTGAATACGTTTCAATGAAAATACTGAGTTTAAAAAAAAAAGAAAATACTGAGTTTTTAAACTTTCAGAGGTGATTATATTGGAAGACTGACATCTGGCTTAAAGTGACCCTGTTAGAGCCAAATTCCTTTTTAACTCATTACTAGTAAACCATTCAGACCCAGAAATGCTTCCACCTTTGAAATAAATAAACTCAAATGTTTCAGTCTCTGAACATAGGTTCCTTCCTTTGTAGTCATTTAGTACCACCTTTCACTTAACAGTCAACATACGAGGTTCCTTCCTGGTACCCATGATCCTTTTAGACCCAGAAATGTTCCACATGTGAAATTAATAAACTCAAATCTTTCAGTCTCTGACCATAACTTCCTTTCTTAATGATCTCTCAGTACCTCTCACCTATAAATTGTCAATAACACTAGATTCCTCACTGCACTCTACTAATCGTATAAGTCACAACAGGTCCTACATAACCTATGCTAACACTTTTGATTTCCATTACATTATCGGTGCCCTGCTAATTACCTAACCCAATGGATACTTTTATGTCTTACCATTTCTACAACCTGAAATGTCACACTCCTTTCAAGTTGAAACTCTTTTGCTTTCACTTTTATGATATACCTCTGTTTTGGTTTTCTTCTTTCTACCTTAATGATGGTTGAGTTTAAGTGTCATTGATATGTGAACTCACTGCACCCAATATATCACATTGCATTGTAATTTTGATTTACTTGTTTTTTCTGACACTGGTCTATCAAGACCTTGAGGACAGGAGATGGCATCTTTCAATTCTATAATTCCAGTTCTGATAGCAGACACCTAATATATTGTCAGTGAAAATAATTTAGGAAGCACATAATAAATGCAAACTTAGGGTCAAATTCTGTAATCATTTAATTTTATTAAAGTAATGTTAAACTGTGAGGTCATTTAGAGATACAGAAAGACTCTAACTACTCTTTTGGTGAAATATCATTTCACAAGGAAAAATTCATTAAGAACAAATTTCAAAACATACCTAGCCACTGTTGCTGAGATATTTCACACCAGTATTTTCTCACTGAAAGAATGTCCTTGAGCAGTATATTGCTACAATCGGCTCCATAAATGGCACCATTAGATGAATCTTTCACTGTATCCATGATATAATTCAAGAGTTCTTGACATTTTAGCCTGGGTGCTCCTATTTGAAAATAAAATAAACAAATAAACAAACACATATAAATCTTCAGAAAAATTAATTAATGACACTTGGAATGGTAACTATATAAATATAAATAATTCCTTTTGGGAAATTACTATTAATTAATCTCCTTCTCACAGAGCATAAATTAGCAAACAATAGTCCATGTGCAAAATTCTACAAGACACCTGTTTTTGGGAATAAAATAGCAGAGTTGAGTAGTAGACACAGAGATTATGTAGCCTAACAATCATTCATTCCATCTTTAATGATTCACTATTTCTGACATTAGACCTAAAATTATCTAAAGTTTCTTGGTACTTTAAAAAAGTGAATTTATTAGAATAACAAGCTTATAAGGAAAGTATTTATTTTGAAAAGCAAACTTATTTCCAAGACCTATAACAGTATTTATGGCATATCCTATATAATAATCCTATATAATAAAAGGGTAATATGCAAATTGACCCTAACGGCAGAACCACTGGGAATGACTGGTCACTATGACAAACACTAACCACCAGGGGGCAGACACTCAATGCAGGAGCTGCCCCTGGTGGTCAGTGTGCTCCCCCAGGGGGAGCTCTGCTCAGCCATAAGCCAGGCTAACAGCTGCCAGCACAGCAGTGGTGGAGGGAGCCTCTCCTGCCTCCTCACAGTGTTAAGGATGTCTGACTGCAACTTAGGCCCGCTCCCTGCTGGCAAGTGGACATCCCCCGAGGGCTCCTGGGCTGCCAGAGGGATGTCTGACTGCCAGTTTAGGCCTGATCCCCCGGGCAGGTTGCTAGAGGACACAGGCTGGGCTGAGGGACCCCCTGAGTACACAAATTTTTGTGTACCGGGCCTCTAATAAATATATAAGATTGTAATTTTTACAGTTTTATTTATGAGGTCCCAAATATTCAGCATTAATGGATATATTCTTTTTTTTAATCCTCACTCAAAGATATGTTTTTCACTGATGAGAGAGATAAGGAGAAAAAGAGAGGGAGAGAGAGGTAGAGAGAGGAGGAGAGATAAGAGAGTGAAACAGCAATCTGTTGCCTACCACATGCACCTGCACGTGCCTAGACAGATCAAACCACAACATAGGTATGTGTCTGTACCAGGACTCTAATCACAACTAGTGTGCCAAAGGGTCCACACTCTAACCAACTGAGCCACACTGGCCAGGAAAGAAATTCTTGAAGGTTAAGAAGAGTAAATTTAAAAATTAAGGCTTCCGTCATGCTCCTGGTCATCCTACCATGGCTCTGTTGCTGGGGCTGCCTGGGCAGTACTAGGTTCGAACTCTCTGAAACCTTGTGCTCACTGGGTTTTCCCACATCAACATAATTGATACGGATACTGCTGATGTCAGCAACCTCAACTGGCAGTTCCTATTTCAAAAAATCTCCTAGTTTAGAAGATCAAAGGTCCAGGTTGACAAAGAAAGTGTACAGCAGTATTACCTAAAAGCGAATATCACAGCCCATCATGACAGCAACATGAACCCCAACTATGATGTGGAATATTTCTGACAATTTATATTGGTTATGAATGCTTTAGATAGCAGAGCTGCCTGAAACCATATTAACAGGATGTGCCTGGCACCTGATGTTCCTCTTATTGAAAGTGGAACTGCTGGTTATCTTGGGCAAGTAACCACTATCAAAAAGGGTGTGACTGAGTGTTATGATTATCACCCCAAACCAACCCAGAAAACTTTTCCTGGCTGTACAATTCATAACACACCTTCAGAACCTATTCTTTACATCGTTTGGGCAAAGTAGTTTTTCAACCAGTTGTTTGAAAAACAATTAAGTAGTATATACTAAGGGAGCTGACGTTGAAGCTTCTGGAAACCAATGGAAGTTGAAGCCAGAGCAGGGCATTGAATGAAGTGACATTAAACCTATTTCCACAAAAGAAGGAGCTAAATCAACTGGATATAATCCAGCAAAACTTTCCCCCCTCCCCAATCTTTTTACTGATTTCAGAGAGGAAGGGACAGGGAGAGATGGAGCCCACAACCCCAGCATGTGCCCTAACGGGGAATCAAACTGTGACCTGGTTCAGAGGTCAACTCTCAACTACTGAGCCTCACTAGCCGGGCCAGTTAAACTTTTCACCAAGCTTTTTAAAGCTGGTATCAGGTATTTTTGACAATGGGCAAATTATGGGGAAAAAGGAAATCTTCAGTTCCACTGGACTGGGCTGAAGTACAGAGTCAAAGAAGAAACCAATGTATCAGATTAACAAAATTAATGTGTTAGGTCTAAAGAACCAGCAGGTTCTAGATGTAAAGAGCAATGCACATCTTTTTCAAAGAGCAGTAAGACTTTGAGAGTTCATTTAGCAAAAAAAGGGGATGGAGCTGAGCTCATATGTGATGAGGATGATCCATCTGTAATGGATTTTGACACCTCTGATACAAACTTCAGGATGCACATATTTTCAGTATGAATATGAAGAACAGATGTGATATAAAATCAATTGCAGGAAGCTTTACTCCACTATCACTACTAATGCAGTAATTGCTGGGTTAATAGTATTGGGAGGATGCCTCCTGTACACACCCCAACCAGGATTAAACCTGCAGTTTATGTGTCTGCTGCCTTGGGTTTAACAATCATATTTACGGCAGGTATACTAAACTATTTCCTTTTATAAAACTAACTTGTAATAGATGTGTAGGTTAAGAGATCTCCACTGTTTACCAAGGATGAGTACTTTCTAAAATAAAGCTTTTAATGACAATGTTGATTTTAATTTAAAAAAATTTTGAGCAAATCATATTGATATCACAACTGAAATTTTATCATATTTCAATGTTAACAATCTTAAATTTACATACATTTTTTAAGGTATGCGTGCGCTCCACAAGACATTATGTATATCTGAATATATTGTAGTTTCGAATTTTCTTATGATGAGATTAGTTATATTCATTAGTATTAGACTAAGCTAAATTAATATACAGTGATGTAACTTGAAAATAATTTGTATGTAAGGCTTGCGTCATAATTTTAGCCACGTGACCGATAATCAAATGCACAATCCTATGTTCCTTTGTTGTAATATCCTGTGCATCTCTCTTGGAGACCTTATAACATCTTATCTGTAACATGTTATATGATTACATCCTTACTGAAAGTAATTGATCTCTATACTGAGTGTCCAAATTATTATGACCACCTGACGTTTGTGATCAAATTAGCTACAACTTCGTGCTGAAGTTGCTAGAGGGCCAGACCATTATAAATAGGGAAGCAGGTTGTCTACCACGACAGAAGTGATTTTTTTCTGAAGATATGGGTAAACAATGCGATTTAACAGCCTTTGAATGTGGGGTATATATACACTGAGTGGCCAGATTATTATGACCACCCCATCAGTACTTTGTTGGGCTGCCTTTTGCCTTCAATACTGTGGCAATTCTTCTTGGCACTGACTCCACGAGATGTTGAAAGGTGATGCGAGGAATCTGACACCATGCCTGATGAACAGCACTGTCCAGTTCTGTGAGATTTGATGGTTGTGGAACCAGCTACCTGATGGCTCTTTTAATTTCGTCTCACAAATGCTCAATTGGATTGAGATCTGGTGATTGTGGGGGCCACCAAAGCAAGGTAAAGTCTCCCTCATGTTCTTGAAACCACTCCTGCACAATACGAGCACCGTGGCATGGCGCACTGTCTTGTTGGAAGAAGCCATCTCCATTGGGATATGCCATCAATATGATAGGGTGAACTTGGGCAGCAATGATACTTAGGTATGTTGTGCTATTCAGATGTTGTTCCACACGAATTAAAGGGCCCAAATCATGCCAGGAAAACATGCCCCAAACCATAACACTGCTCCCACCAGCTTGAAGGGTTGTACTCATGCATGTGGGGTACATGCTTTCATGCTGTTTCTGCCAAATTCTCACTCTGCCATCTGCATGATGACACTGTAAATGTAATTCCTCGGACCACAAGACTTTTTTCAAATGCTTGACTGTCCAATCCTTGTGTTCCTGTGTGAATTGGAGACATTTTATCTTGGTAACTGCAGAGAGCAAAGGTGTTCGAACAGGTTTTCAGCTTCCATATCCCATAGGATGCAGTGTATGGCTATTTGCCTACAAATATCAGGTGATCATAATAATCTGGCCACTCAGAGAGAGAGAGAGTGTGTGTGTATACATATCTAATCTAATAAAAGCATAATATTGAAATTGACCGTTTCTATGGGATGCCTAAGTCACGCCCACCAGCCAATCAGAGCGACTGTATGCAAATTAACCCAGCCAAGACGGAGGCCGGCAGTCACGGAGCTGAGAAAACAGGCAGCTTCCGTTGCAGCAGGAGTAAAACTGTTTGCCGGCTGCCTGGGCTTCTTTCGGCTCCAGGCAACAACATATTTGCAACATTGTTGCAATTAAAGAAGCCTCGGAGTTGAACCAAACATAAGTCCTGGCTGCGAGGCAACATTCTTTCAATTTTAGAAGCCACGAGCTGAAGCAGAAACGAGGCTTCGTTACCTGCCTAGGCCTCGGCTTAAAGGAACAGTGTATCAATTATAGAAGATAAATAAACCCCAGAAACCTGCTTCCAGCCAGCCTTGCTGGGACATTGGGTCAATGGGAGCTGTGGGCAGCCTGAAAGCCTGAAAACAGCCCTCAGTCCGTCACCCAGGCTGGCCATACCCCAATGGAGTGAGGATCCACACTGGGGGGCTTGGCCAGCCTGCAAACAGCCATCAGCCCCTCACCCAGGCTGGCCAGGTACCCCAGTAGGGACCCAAAACCTGAAGGGACTGTGGGAAGCCTGAAAGCCTAAAAATGGCCCTCAGCCCGTCATCCAGGCTGGCCACACCCCAATGGAGTGAGGGTCCACACTGGGGGGCCTGGCCAGCCTGTAAACAGCCATCAGCCCCTGACCCAGGCTAGCCAGGTACCCCAGTAGGGACCCAAAACCTGAAGGGGCTGTGGGCAGTCTGAAAATGGCCCTCAGCCCGTCATCCAGGCTGGCCACACCCCAATGTGGTAAGGGTCCACACTGGGGGCTTGGCCAACCTGCAAATAGCCATCAGCCCCTCACCCAGGCTGGCCAGGCACGCCAGCAGGTGGACATCCCCAGAGGGGTCCCAGACTGCCAGAGGGCACAGGTCCGGCTGAGGGACCTCCCAAGTGCGCGTGCGCGCGCACACACACATCTCCCACATTCAAAGGCTGTTAAATCCTGTTGTTACCCATATCTTCCGAAAAAAATCGCTTCTATCGTGGTAAACAACCTGCTTTCCTATTTATAATGGTCTGGCCCTCTAGCAACTTCAGCGTGAAATTATAGTTAATTTGCCTATAAACATCAGGCGGTCATAATAATCTGGCCACTCAGTGTATATCCCAACATATAGCCCAGTGACTGTTCTATAGAATTTAATAAACATTTGTTAAATCCTATATAATAAAAGGGTAATATGCAAAGTAACCAAAAGGTGGAACAACCTGTCGTTATGAGGCCCACTGACCACCAGGGGGCAGATGCTCAACACAGGAGCTGCCCCCTGGGAATCAGTGTGCTCCCACAGGGGGAGCACTGCTCAGCCACAAGCCGGGCTGAATGCTGCTAAGTGCAGTGGCAGTGGCAGGAGCCTTTCCTGCGCAGCAGTGCTAAAGATGTCCAACTGCAGCTTAGGCCTGTGGGGAGCAGGCCTAAGCCATCAGTCGGACATCCCCCAAGGGCTCCCAGACTGCTAAAGGGCACAGGCTGTGCTGAAGGATCCTCCCCCCACCTGAGTGCACGAATGTCGTGCACTGAAACTTTAGTAACTATATAAGTCAGTATCAGAATGAAGTCCTAATTCCCTATGGCCTTAATCCCAATGTATTTCCTTCCTCTATAAAATTTGACAAGTGTTTCAAAAATTAAGTTGACAGCCCTACCTGGTTTGGCTCAGTGGACAGATTATTCGCCTGCAGACTGAAGGGTCCTGTGTTTGATTCTGGTCAAGGGCACATGACCAGGGTGCGGGATCGATCCCTAGTAGGGGGCATGCAGGAGGCATGATTCTCTCTTATCATTGATATTTCTAACTCTCTCTCCCTCTCCCTTCCTCTCTGAAATCAATATATATATATATATGTATATATATATATATATGTATATATATATATACACACACACACACACATACACACATACATATATATGTGTGTATATATATATATGCACATACACATAATATATATGTATTATGCTGACTTTCTTTTTGAATGAACCTACCTCAAAAAAATGTCTAAGCTGGCTGCATAGGCTTTTGAAGGAACCTCATGGAACTTAACATTTTTCAGTGGGATTTTCTATTTTCTAGAATCTCTATACTTTGTACAGAAGTTAACAAATGCCTACATCAAGGATGAACAATATTTAATTACTAGTTACTTCCCAGCTGCCTCTTTTTTCCTAATCTCTGATTCTTTCACTGTACCTTGTATACCAATGCCAAGCAGATCTGGCAAAGTCTGGACCTGTGTTTAAATTCCCATCAACCCTCCCAACATTTGAAAAAACAAAGAATTGAGATGACATGATACTAATGCCCTGGTTCCTGCTTCAAGATTAAAGATGTTCAAGTTACAAAGTCAAACCAGAGGGAAAAGAAAACCTTAAATAAAAACACCACTTTTCAACCAACTGAGCCACACTGGCCAGGCTGGGCTTTTCTGATTCTTAAACTAAACTTGGTATCATAAAGCTGTTCTTATCTATTAAGAGTAAACAAAGTCTGATCCCAAGAGTCCCTAAACAAACACTGATTCTAGTTTTTCATGATTATGTAAAGCTCCTTTTCTTATAAAAGTCTACTAGGACCCTGCATTTTGGTTCAAAAATATCAACTCTTCAGAGTATCAACTGTACAAGCTCAATGGGAGAGATGTGGCTCATCAGCAGAAACAAAATTTGGGGCTGTTTTAATCAATAGTAAATACACTGTTAGTTTACAGTGTGGGTTTTGCCCCGCTGGCATGGCTCAATGAGAGAGCATTGACCTATGAACTAGAAGGTCACAGTTCAATTCCGGGTCAAGACACATGCTTGGGTTGTGGGCTCAATCCCCAGTAAGGGGCATGCAGGAGACAGCTGATCAGTGATTCTCTCTCATTATTAATATTTCTATCTCCTAACCTCTCTGAAATCAATAAAAATATGTATATTTTTTAAAAGAGTGTTTTTATTGCCAAGAAAGCAATGTGATCTTAGCATTAGTAAAAGTATACAACAAAGGATGTCAAAATCCTGCTTTACTCTGTACCAATTAGAGCATACCTTTAACATTGAGTACCACACTTTAAAAGAGGAAGAATTAAACTGAAAAATATTCAGAAGAAAATGATACTCATATGCATTGAAGGAGGTAGCACAGAAAAGAAGACTTAGGGGAAATATCTGGGCTAACTTCTAATATCTTAAAGAAGCAATCCAAGAAGAATTGCTTTTGAAATAATTTTAAATCCTTTTAACAAAGATGATATCATTTCATGTTTACATAAATTCCTCCAAATATCTGAACCTATAATATTAAAAATCATTATATGTGCTAGAAATTAGCATTAGCACTCAACTTTTTTTTTTAGCACTCAACTTTTATCTCACCATATTCACACCAAACTCATGCAACAATCGCCTATGAAGCCAATTATTTATAATAAATAACATAGCACTTACTTTTATTTGCACATTTGATGAAATATTTAACTAAGCTACTGATTTCTTGCATTTTTTTCTGCCTTGTGGCTTGTGTTGAGGCAGAAACATTTGGTCTTGCTGTTTTCAGACATTCTGTTTCTTTCTGAATATATTTCTGTAAAAATCTTTAGGGGAAAAAAATGGAATTTCAGAAACTCATTAAACACTTAAATTATTATAATAGCTTCAAAAAGTTCTTCATGCCATCATAAAGAACATCTTATAAGTCATAGTTTCAATCAATGTATCAACTAAATGATATAAATTTCTTTTTCAATGCCTTAGCCCCAGAATATCAATTTAGAACCTGGTCTGCTCTTAATCTCTAACCTCCATGATTTTCTATTGTTTTATTTACTGCCTTCTTTCTTATTTTATCACTAGTAGCCCAGCGCCCAGATTTGTGCACAGTGAAAAGAAATTAATTAGAAGAAATATTTTAATATCGCTATTCATCCTTTCTCTGAAATAGAAATGTCAACCAAATTCATGATCAAAAATGACAGATCGAAACACATGTGTACAAGTGGCGCTAGTGAGAGCTTTATATATCTCACACATGCACAAGTCAACTTAGCCTTTTATATATATAGAATAAACTTGCTTAATTAGACCTGCTTTCTCATCTAGCTTAACTTTTTCCAGCCCAGTGTAGCACTCCAACTTCTCTTTCAGATAATGGTCAGCAACACAGCAGTAAATATCAACACAAAGCAGATTATTATTATAGATCATGCAGGAAGAACAAAGGGTAAAATATTTAACTGCAGCAGAACTTAATAGTTTAAAATTGTCTTAATGCATCAATTCTCTTTAAAGTCCAGCAACCAATTATAGCTTTCTAATTATATGCCTGAATTTTATTTAACTGAATTCATGTATAATTATCTAAAATTCCTTTCACTTTTCTATTATAATTTAACATTTGGAAGTTTCTTAAAGTAATAAAGGTGTCAAAGTAATAATAATGCACTTGTCATAACTTAACCTTATTCTCTAATTTAAAATAGTCTTATGAACTGATATGAAAGGAATTCTCTCTAATCTTGAATGAGATATGCATAAGACATTTTACTGAAAAAATTATTTAAAATTAATTCTGTCTCTATATAAACATTTATTAAAAATTATGGTTCAGTCCCGGCTGGTTTGGCTCAGTGATAGAGTGTCAGCCTGCAGACAGAAAGGTCCCAAGTTTTATTCCGGTCAAGGGCACATGCGAGGGTTGTGGGCTCCATTCCCAGTAGGAGGCATGCAGGAGGCAGCAATCAATGATTCTTTTTCTCCCTCTCCCTTCTTCTCTGAAATCAATAATATATAATTTTTAAAATTATGTTTTAGATAAATATTAAGCGCCAACTTCATATGCAAGGCACCATGTTATACAGGAGACAAAGGGTAATAAAAATTAAATGTAGACTCAAAAAAATCACAACAGAAATAAAAATAAAAAACAAATACAGTAAAAATATTACAGCCTGGCTGGCATGGCTCAGTGGTTGTGCATTGACCTATGAACCAGGAGGTCACAGTTCAATTCCTGGTCAGAGCACATGCCCAGATTACAGACTTGATCTCCAGTAGGGAGCATGCAGGAGGCAGCCGATTAATGATTCTCTCTTATCATTGATGTTTCTATCTCTCTCTCCCTCTCCCTTCCTCTCTGAAATCAATAAAAATATATTTTTTTAATTAGAATAAAGTACCTAAAAACAGCATCCCAATTCAAGTATTTCCCTTGTTTGGAATCTGAATGCCGATCTAAATGTTGAACAGTTTCAGGATCCCGAATCAGCCGCTTAAATTTCTCAACTTCTTTCTGAAAATGAAAAAAAGAGCACAATTATGGGTTACCAATCACATACTTATTTCAAGCAAAGACTAAATTTAAGTAATTTACTACCCTTCGTTCCGTAGCTCTATCATGTTCTAGTTGACGGCAGCAAATAAGCAGATCATTAAGTGCCAGACTCATGGTTCAGGATTTCAGAAAACACAGCACTGTAAAAACAATACATACATGAAATTATTTCAGACTGTGGCATTAATATGTAGTTAGAGCTACAACTAGAGACATATTGTGATCAAGGGCAGGATGGTTTGTCTTAACATTTCCATACTTAGATGAGGTTTTCTTAGTATATATCACAACAAAGATTCAACATGCAATGTGTACTTTGTGTGCAGTAGCAAGATAAAAATACGAAAGTTATAATTTACTTTATTTTTCTGAGACCTCTTCTAAGAAACACGGCATTTAAGTTAAAACACAAAAATGCATGGAAGACAGCCAGGCAAAAAACAAGGAAAAGAGCACTTAAGGATTTAACACTGGCCATCTGAACTATTTAAAAGCATATAGCTGAGACAAAAACGTAAATTGCTTACACTTTGGGATTGATATACAGAAGATTATCAGAACTAGGAAGCCCTGCATAGCATTTCCATCTTAATTAGCTTTATGATTCTCATTTAATACATAAAAACAGGAGGAAAATGATATTCTTGTTTTAAAAGGAAATGATGGAAATGATAAGCCATAATGATATCCTTTGCAAATGTCAAAGATTAACTTATTTTGCTGTGCCTTAATACCACTGCAGTAGCTCTCCTCCTTTGATAATCAAACTTTCCTTTAATAACCTTCAAAAACATCCTGTAAGAAAAACATTTTAGTATTTCAGTCTTCTTATAAAAAAGGCTCATTTCTGTTACACAATGTTAATAAACAAAGAAAAACATATACATTATGTCTATGATATCTACACGTACATATGTATCACAAGAGAAAAAAATGGGAAAAGTCCTTTTTCCATCCATCCACATATGTTCTACTAGATCTTTCAGGATGTTTATCGGCCCATGTTTAACCTCACAGAATTTTAAAGGTGGGAGGAAATGGGAGATCATGTCCCATCTTCCTTCAAAGGAAGAAATCCCTCCTAACATGTTATTGTCCTTTCTTCAAACACTTGCAGTGAAGGCAAACTACCTAATAAGACTTCCTAATTCCCTGGCAGATAGCTCTAATTCCCTTCTCCATTAGTACTCATTGGTTGTTCTGACCCCTTCAACATCATTACAACCTCCTTTACTCTGCTGTGGGTTACAGGATGTTACTTACTTATAGTATTTTTCATTTGACTATGTACTTGTTCAGAACAGGACTGTAATTTTTGTTTTTCCATCCCCTATGGTTGTATCTAGGACTCTTTCCCCTTCTTGCTCAATCTTAAAGTCCTCTTGATTGGCCAGTAAGAAAAATAAAACACCTTAGCAATATTCAAAGAACCATAAAAGTAGGCATTTTAATTCCTAAATATACTAAAGATGTGATTTATAATGTGAAAAAAAATGCATGTTTACTAAACATGTGACACATCCAGGACGAGTCAACTCTAAACTTCTTTTTTAAGCTATGGCTTTTCTGAACTTGTTTTTTCTCTTCTTTAGTTTCTCAAAGATTCATTACTTTTAAGAAAATGAAACAGTTCAGTAGTATTGTCTACATAAACAGGAAATGTTACTCACTGATACATGAAACTGTATTTAATGGGCAAATGCTGTGTCCAAGGTACTATATTAGGAGAATCTAGATTTATAATGAACCAAACAGACACAAATCCTAACCTCATTGAGTCATAACTATTTGGAGAGAGTGACAATAAACAAGTACACTAATAAATCAATGCACAATTCCAAACTGTGATATGACTCCAATAGAGAGGATTATCTATATATATAAAAGCCTAAGATTTGACTGTCCAACCGGTAGCCATGATGCGTACTGACCACCAGGGGGCAGACACTCGACACAGGAGTGGAAACCACAGGCATGGAAACATGGAACAGATTGATGAATCTCAGAGGGTAGGGGGAGGAAGGAGGGCAGGAAGAGATTAACCAAAGATCTTATACGCATACCAGAGGCCCAGTGCAAGGATTAGTGCACCTGTGGGGTCCCTCAGCCTGGCCTGGGCCCTCTCAGAATCTGGGAACCCTTGGTGGGGGGAGGGAGGTATCAGAGAGCCGGTTTCAGCCCAGGCCGAGGGACCCCAAAGGTGCATGAATCTGTGCACTGAGCCTCTAGTTTTTTATAAACTATTAGGGAACATGTCTCAGAGGAGGTTACAGTAAAGCCAAGATCTGAATGAACCTGTGCTAATCACAGAAAGAGCTGAAGGACAGAGATTTTAGAGAAAAAGACTAGTCTAAGGGTTCTAAGATGGAAAAAGCAACCAAAAGAACCAGAGAGTAATCAGCTACAACAAGAGTGTCATCAAGGCATTAATTCAGAACAATCTAGCTTCCATTCCCAACATGCAACTAAATGATCTCTATTTCCTTGAGTAACAGCCTCTGAATTGGCAAACCCAGTGCTGATTCCTTTGCAGAATTTGACAATGATGACAAATCCCACCTCTTGAATGTGATCCAGCCCTTGGGATGCCATTCTCTTCTAGAGGTAAGAGTGTGGGCACTGTACTCAGACTCTACTGGTGCTTTTATTTATAAGTGGCAGAATCTTGGGCAAGTTAGCTACTCTCTCTTCACCTCAGCTTTCTCAATGATAAAAATGAAAAAAAAAATAATGCATCCTAGAACCTACTTCAAAGTGGTACTGTGAGGATTTATGTACCGGTTCCACAGTGCAGGGAACACATCAAATGTTCAGTAAATTACCGTTAGCAATTATCCCTTCTGTTTCATAAGTCCATCTGGATGGTTCTTTTTCCACCCACACCCGAAAGAACATCCTTATTTCCTGACTTCTCCCTCTGCTATTAACCCAGTGGGACCTCATCCATTCCTGGGACTGCGACATGTTGACAATGCCCACATTGATTTCCTTCAATACCGGACCTCACTTGCGGCGATTCTCCACCTGCGGGTCGTGACCCCTTTGGCGGTTGAATGACCCTTTCACAGGGGCCGCCTAAAACCATCCTGCATATCAGATATTAACATTACGATTCATAGCAACATTACGGTTATGAAGCAGCAATGAAAATAATGTTATGGTTGGGTCACAACACGAGGAACTGTATTTAAAGGGCCGGAAGGTTGAGAACCACTGCTGGAGCTGCACCGTCTGCGCTTTGCGCCTTTACACGCATTTTTGCCTTCTGTGCAGAAAGCTCCCACCACCCTCCGGAGCAACTCAACACTGGGAGGGCTCGGCCCACACTGAATTGATCGTCTGGGGCTGTTTGCAAAGAAGCTCATTCACCCCTCTACTTCCACCGTACGCTTCTGCCACGTTTTCATCCTGAGTTGTACGTCTTTTTACTTAATCTGTATCGGGTGAAAACAGCAGCGGACGCTCTTGAATGCTCACCACAGGAAAGGACGGTCACGAGGAAGACAGGAGCGCGTGATCGCACCGCCGACGGCCAGAATGTGGACCCAGCAGGGTGATTCCAGAGCCCGGGTTCCACTGCGGTTTACTCAACAGATGCTCGCGGAATAAAACTAATTACCCGAGGGGACGGAAGTTGACCGGTCAAGTCATCTAGTTAAATCTGGACGCGAAGGGGAGTTCCTCGGGGCACTTAGAGGAAGGTTCGAGCCTAAGCCGGCTGCGGGAGAGAGTGACGAGGGCGGGAGCCCGGGAAAGGGGTGCCGAGAGGACCGTCCGGAGGGCGCAAGGTTGGACATCCGGGGCCCAGGCCAGGCGGCTCGGGCGACTCGATTCCCCGACAGTACGGCTCCCTCGCCACCACCGCTGGACTACGACAGCCAAAGGGCAATCTCCTGAGGGGTCGGTGGCTGCAGCCCAAATCGCCGCTCCAGTTGCCTCAGCCCGCGGCCGCAGATGGTGCAATCCGCTATCCGGTTCAAACTCGGCGTGACATCATTCCCGCTTCCGGTTCAAACCTGGCGTGACAGCGCAGCCTCCGTCTCTCAAGGAAGTGAGGCTCCGGCGCCCGGGCCCGTCTGCCCATGCGCGTCAGCAACCCTCGCCCTCCGCGGCCGGGCCTCGCTCCCCCAAAACATTGGGCAGGTCCGCGGAGGCGCTTGCGCCGTGCCCACCAATGGCGTGCGCCCTGGACCCTGCGGCTCTTCCGGTGGCTGGGGCTCCTGGGCCTGCACCACGCCTCCTCGCCCCCTTTAACTCCACCCCTCCAAATAAGAGGGCGGAAATGACGACATTTTCAAGGAGCACGGAGGCGGGTTTCTTTTCGGCGCCTTTCTTTCTCCTGCGGAAGCGATTGGCTGATGTGGGGCGAAAGAGGCGGGACAAATTGCCGCGGGTTCAGTGCCGCCACTGGAACCGGGAGATGCGGCGCAGCGGCTGTCGCTGCGTCGGCTTTTCCCCGAGGCTTGTGTCCTATTGCGGTTCTTTCTGCGGCTTTGATTATGTTGTTACCTTCGGACGTAGCCCGGCTGGTATTGGGTGAGCTCGGCCGCGGGAGCGAGGGCGGGAGGGAGCGATGTCGGACCAGCTACGCCGGACGGAAAGACCTTTGGGGCCAAAGGTTTTTCCCGGGTGGGAAGGCTGTGGGGTGCTGCCTCCCCGCGGACTCCGTCAGCCCGGCGGCGGCGCTTCTTCAGCCGGAGGCTCGGCAGTTTTTACCTCTTTGTGTGTGGATGCGCCTCTTCTCGGGGGCTGTGGGGAGCGGAAGGGGAGCGCGGGTGGAACACCTGAGGCCGGGTCCGCGGGCTGGGCGGGCCTGCACGCCGCCCGGGGACCCGGAGGGCGAGGCGCTATGTGACGGGCGGCTGCGTGTTTCCCAGCCTGGGGGCGCGTTCCCTCGTCAGGGCCGGGACCCAAAGGGGGAAAAAGCAGGACCGCCCCAGCCCCCCAGCTCGGTGGGTAGATCTCCCTGACGCCCTTCTCGTCGCTCGAGTTTGGGCTGAATGGTGTGTGCTCTCTCTACCCATCGCAGTTAGTCGTCCCGTCTAGAGGTTTGAAATGCCAGTTGCATATTTTAAAACAGAAGCAATTCCTGTACGGGGGGCGGCGGGGGGAGACTAGCAAGAAACTTCACATGGAAAATGACTCAGTTGACTTTTCTAAGTCCTGGTGAGTTTTTTTCTCCATTCGCGGAGGCGTTGGTTCCTCAGGCCGGAGGTCAGGTTGTCCTGTCTGGGTGGGAAACAGGTTTTTGTTGTTTGTGCCCCGAAAGAATAAAGAGGGTTTGTGCGGCTGGGGACTAGAGCCACATTAAACTCAAAACACGAGCCAGTGGTTTACAGACACCATGTTCGACATCCCTGGAAGCCAATGGGAAACATCTGTGATGAAGCTTCCCGGAGTGTCTGCAGTCATCACCACCGTTATTTTATTGTTAGGAAAACCCATCTGTCTTGTTTCTTTTAAAAATATTCAGCTGTGTCCAGAGAAATGCACGGGCTTTTGATAGACACGTCTGGCACGAGATATTAGAGGGCAGTGGTTTCGTCATCCTTTTTTTTTTTTTTTTTTTTTGATAACTTAATGGCTTAATATTTTTTTAATATATTTTATTGATTTTTCACAGAGAGGCAGGGAAAGGGATAGAGAGTTAGAAACATCAATGAGAGAGAAACATCGATCAGCTGCCTCCTGCACACTCCCTACTGGGGATGTGCCCGCAACCAAGGTACATGCCCTTGACAGGAATCGAACCTGGGGCCCTTGAGTCTACAGGCCACGCTGTATCCACTGAGCCTAACCGGTTAGGGTTAAACTGATATTTTTGTTAATGCTTGGCTAATCTTTTGCCCACTTTAACCAGAATTGAGTATCAATAGTTAACCCACATCTATATCTTGCATGTATGAGACAAAGCTGTCTTGTAATTGTTGTGTTAGACTTGCATGTAATCCAGTCCAAAGTAGACTTTCACAGTGTTTATGATCACATTGACATACTTTTATTTATTTTTCCCTCCATGCAGTGTTTACTTAAGAATTTTTGAGTTTGGTAATCCGGTAACCACAGTCTTCAACAGGATTTCCTGCCCTGGCATTGTTGACATTTTGGGCCAGATAATTTTTTATGGAGAACGGCTGTGTGCATTGTGGGATGTTCAGCAGCATCCACGGCTTCTATCCATCTGATGCCAGTAGGGCTCCACTCACCCTCTGTCCAGTTGTGATTACAAAAAGTGTCTCCAGATAATGACAATATGTTCCCTGTAGGGCAAAAAATCACTCAATTAAGAACCACTGGTTTTACAAAAGCAATTTGATTTTCTACGTGGAATAATTTACACAGACTTGTGAGTCTTTATTCTCCACAAAGTAGCTGATCTGCTTGACTTCCTACTTTATTCAATGGTCTCCAGTCATTGTTTCTTATTCTAAACTAGTTCTTTGTCTTCGAGTTCCATTTTGATTGCCACCTATCCTAGCAATATGCCTCCTACTGCTTCTCTTTTTGTTTTTTTTGTCATTGCTTCTCAGATAGTCTTGACATTCATCTTTACTGTTACAAAACAAAATCTGCCTGAAGCATTCATACTACACCTCCTATTAAAGTTGAAACAACTGTGCACTTAGCAAAAATTTCAAGTTGTGCAAAAGAATCTATAATGTCTTCCCACATTAACTGCTCTTGCTTTTTTCCCCATGTATCTTGAAGGTAATGTCAGCATGTAAAGATCTACAATTACAAAATTTAGTGGCTTAAAATATTAAGAGGTTTATTATTTACTCATGATTCTTCTCTTGTCAGTACTCCCTCCCCATGTTCAGCCCCTCTCTTGATGTTGGACCTTTTCCTTTATAATGTTCTTTCAGCAAATCTTTGGATGCCTGTTATGTTCTGACACTGCCAAATGCTAAGACTAGAGAGAAGGGAGTCCTCTCCTTAGAGTTCATATAATTAGGATTTTTACCCTTATACATACACACACACACTGAACACTTTCCTACACCCACGTCCCATTCTATCTAATGCTCCATCCTTTCACAAGTCAAATTTACTCAAAAAACAATAAATTCTACTTAGTTGCTCTACTTGCTCACCTAACTTTCATTTTTCTTTTTAACATATATATATTTTTTATTGATTTTAGAGAGGGAGAGAGAATTAGAAACATCAATGATGAGAGGGGCTGCCTCCTGCACGTCCCCTAATGGGCATCAAGCCCGAAAGCCAGGCATGTGCCCTCGACCAGAATCAAGCTTGGGAACCTTCAGTGTGTAAGCCAATGCTCTATCCACTGAACCAGACCAGCTAGGGCTAACTTTCGTTTTTGAACATACAGCAGACTTTTGTACCTCATTACTCCATTTAAACAGTTCTTGCTACTCAGCTACAACCAGCTGTTGCCTTGCTGGAAATTGTTTCATTATTGCATAAGCCAAATGCATCAAAATGTTGTTTCTTGCCTCTGGATCACCAGTTTTGTTTTTATCAGCATGTCATACAAAGTGCTCTGTGGAGCTGATCCTGATTCATCTCCACTTCTCAACATCTGACCTGTGCTTCAGGAATACCAGACTACTTGCAGTTTCTCCAGTTTTTCCTATGCGTTCTGTTCCCTCTGCTTGCAGTATTTATTCTCCCCGTCTTCCTAAATACTTACATTCATTGTTCAGGTCAAACGTAATCTCTGAAACCTCGTCCAGCAGGTATATTTAGTACTTCTTAAATGTTTCCACAGCATTAGATAGATATTACTTCTTTTACACCCTTACCATGTTTTATGGTAGCTGTATGTTTGCTTTCCTTTTTTTCCCCCCCTTAAGAAACATATGCAAAATTTAACCATTTCAGTGATTTTAAATGTACAGTTCTGTGGCTTTATTCATTTCACGTTGTTCTGTAATTATCACTGTTATCCCCCTTTAAAATTTGTTGTGGTTGTTAGTCCTAAGCCCTAGTACATTTCTCCATTGATTCTCAAAGAAAGTGGAAGGGAAGGGGAGAAGTGGAGAGGAAAACATCGATGTGAGAGAGGCACATCAATTGGTTGCCTCCCATATGCATCAACCTGGCCAGGGGTCAAGCCTGCAACCCAGGTATGTGTCCTTGACGGGAATTGAACCAGGGATGCTTCAGTCCGCAGGTCGGTAGATACTCTGTCCACTGAGACAAACAAGCCAGGGTACCCTCTAGAATTTTATTTCTAGAAAGTCACTCACCTTTTTGTCATATTTAGTATTTTTAATCTGGGATTAATGGGCAGGCTTCAAAAGTTCTGGGATCCCACAAACTATCTGTAAAGGTTTATGTGCAGATAGCATGTCTTATGGGTGAAGTATCCAAAACTTCCTTTTTTAAAAACAAATGTACTTTTACTTATTTCAGACAGGAAGGGAGAAAGAAAGAGAGAGAGAGAAACATCAATGAGGAGAGGCTCATTGATCGGCTGCCTCCTGCACACTCCCTACTGGGGATTGAGCCTGCAACCTGGGCATGTGCCCTGACTAGGAATTCAATCAAGACCTCCTGATTCATAGGTCAAACCTCAAGCACTGGGCTGGAACTTTCTTAGGATTACTAAATAGGTTTGTTCCTTTCTGTGTGAGTCAACATCCGTTCAGGAAAATTGAAACCAGTCCGAGTATTTGACAGTAGAGACCCAGTGCACGAAATGTGTGCACTCTTCAGGCAGATAGGGATGGGAGGGGTGTCCCGCAGCTGAGCCTGCGCCCTCTCATAGTTCGGGAGCCCTCGGGTGATGTCCGACTGACAGTTTAGGCCCTGGCGAGTGGGCATAAGCCAGCAGTCAGACATCTTTAGTGCTACTGAGGAAGCAGGAGAGGCTCCCGCCACTGCTGCTGCGCTCACAGCTATGTGCCTGGCTTCTAGCTGAGCTGCGCTCTCCCTGTGGGAGTGCACTGACCACCAAGGGGCAGCTCCTCAGTGACCAGTTGCTCCATAGTTCAGTCGATTTGCATATTAGGGTTTTATTATATAAGATAAGATAATAATACTGGCATTGCTGACATTTACAACTTTTTATAATCCTTACCCATTCTGTCTTTTCAGTTGTATCTCCAACTGTTCTATCACATACATTGTGCTTCATCCAAACTGGGCATGTTCCCCAAACATGTTCTTCGTATATATTTTCTATCAGTTTTTTTGGGATACACCAACCATCCTTCTAGATTCATCTTCCTTGAAATGTTGCAGAATTTTCCCCAAGTCTGGTAATTGTAATATTTCCTCTAACCCCTATTTCCCATGAAGTAAGTTCTAATGTCTTACCACCTTTGCTTTGTGTTTGTGTATACATAAGTCCTAGTTCATCATAACTTGTTTTATTAACTGAGATTTTGTTATTGGTGGATCTAGTAATATAATGTGTCATAAGTTAAGACTTCCCATGAATTACTTACATTTTCTTAGGATCATTGAACCACTGTGACGGAGATACTTTCAGGTAGGGAAATTTGCTATCACTTGCTTTCTTCACCAGGCGCCTCTTTTTTTAATTTAATAATATGTTTATTAATCAATTTCTTTTTTAACACATTGCTTCTGGCCTTCCATTTATTATTTTTGAATTCTATTTCTTTATTCCTGAAGTACATCCTTTACAGTTCTTTCAACAAGGGCTTTCAGTAACTCAGATTTTTTCTTTTTAATTTTCTCTCACTTATGAATAACATAACAGTCTAGCAGGGAATTGATGTCTACATTAAAGACACTACTCTATTGAATTCTTAAATACTTCCTCCTCTTCTGAATCACCATCACCATCATCATCACCATCTTTCTCTTCCTTGTGAAGAGGTGGAGGTAAACGACCAATAGCTTGCTCCTTACATTCAGCAGGTCCTTCTGCCATGGTAGGGGGTAAAGGAGGGCCAATCAACTCATCAAAGGAATCAGAACTCTCATTTCCACTACTGCTTGTATCACTGGAAGATGATTAGAGCAATCTCTGACCACATTTGAGCCTGAAGATGGTTCAATATCTTCATTTTGCCTTCTTAATTCTTTCTCTCTGTTCATTTCTTCCTCTTTTTCTCTTGCCTCCAGTGTTTTCCGACTTCTTTCCACGGCTGTTCTTCGAGTCTGTTCAAACATTGCTTCCAAATCTAATGTACGAGCTTTTTTCTAGAACCTCGTGAAGCCCATGGTGACCGCCAGCTGCGGGTCCAGTCCTGACACCTCCTAGCATTCGCTGGGCCCCAGGCGCTCTTTATTGCCATCGCCCGCTACAGAGCCAGCGGCCACAGCAGCTCTCGCAGGAGCGGCTCGGAGGACCCGGCTGGAAGTCTGGCACCTCTTTTTTTTAACACATTAAGCGCCCTGTCAGTCACCGGTGACTGACACTACATCTCATCAGAAGACACAGCAGACTGGACACTTAATGTGTTAAAGATTTTTATTGATTTTTAGAGAGAGGAAAGGAGAGAGAAACATTGATGTGAGCAAACATTGATTGGCTGCCTCCTCTTCCTTTATTCCCCCTACCAGTGATCAAGCTCACAACCCAAGTATGTGCCCTGAGTGAAAATCGAACCAGCAACCGTGTGGTGCACTGGGTAACGCCCAACCAACCAAACCACATGGGCCAGGGCAGGCACCTCTCTTTTTTATGTGTCCCGCTCTAAAATAGGAAGAGACCAGACTCAGCATCCTAATTCCTAAAAATTGAATATCCTTAATATATAGTTAAAATTTTACCTTTCCTTTTCTTTTTTCACTTACGTTTCTCCTTCAGTGTATTTTGTTGCTTATTACTACCTCCACTGAAAAGCAGGCAGAAGACAATACATACTGTGTTAGAAAAAAAAGTTCAGACATACATACTTAATTATTTGAATATCTTTCCCCCTAAGTTTATACAGAAGATAGTTATTTTCTAAAGCAGTGGTTCTCAACCTTCCTGATGCCACGACCCTTTAATGCATACAGTTCCTCATGTTGTGGTGACCCTAACCATAAAATTATTTTCATTGCTACTTCATAACTAATTTTGCTACTGTTATGAATCATAATGTAAATATCTGATATGCAGGCTGTATTTAGGTGACCACTGTGAAAGAGTCGTTCAACCCCCAAAGGGGTCGTGACCCACAGGTTGATAACCACTTTGAATCTAAAGTTGCCTTTAGAAATAAGGAGAAACAATAATTAATAGCTAATTTTAGTTGAAGAGTAATTGTTATTGTATAAGAGATATTTGGTCTAGTTTGTATTTTTACTGTGACATTGAGATTTAGAAGAATTAGTACCTAAAAATTTCCCTATTATTATAATTGAGAATTGCTTACAATTCTCAATTAAGCTTTTTTGTAGGCACATAACTAGTTAACATGTGTGTATGTATATGTGTGTATATATGTATCTGTATATATATATGTGTGTATATATATTAATGATATATTAATATGTGTGCATGTGTGTATATATATACACGCATATATGTACACTGAGTGTCCAGTTTATTGTGACCACTTGACGTTTGTAGGCAAATTAGTTATAATTTTGTGCTGAAGTTGCTAGAGGGCCAGATCATTATAAACATGCGAATAGCACAACATACCTAAGTATTGTTGCTGATCAAGTTCATCCTATCATGTTGATGGCATATCCCCCTGGAGATGGCTTCTTCCGACAAGACAATGCGTCATGCCACAGTGCTCGTATTGTGCAGGAGTGGTTTCAAGAACATGAGGGAGACTTAACCTTGCTTAGGTGGCCCCCACAATCACCAGATCTCAATGCAATTGAGCATTTGTGGGATGAAGTTAAAAGAGCCATCAGGCAGCTGGTTCCACAACCATCAAATCTCACAGAACTGGACAGTGCTGTTCATGAGGCATGGTGTCAGATTCCTCGCATCACCTTTCAACATCTCGTGGAGTCAGTGTCAAGAAGAATCACTGCAGTATTGAAGGCAAAAGGTGGCACAACAAAGTACTACTGATGGGGTGGTATAATAATCTGGCTGGTCATAATAATCTGGCCACTCACTGTATATAAAATGATAAATGAACATGAATATAGTCAACTATTTACCACATTATTTTAGAACTTGTAGGACAAAAGTAAAGCTAAATACACCAACTGTAATCTAAAATGGAAACTAGCTTGCCGAAAGTGGGACGTGAACACTTGTTAATAGAAGTGATCTAGCTTTTTAACAGCCTTTTCTCAAGCGTATACTATGCAAAAGTGTAATGTCTTATGATGAACTATAAACTGTATGATCTGACATGATTCCTTTCCCAGCATATGGTAGCACAAATAACCATATTTTCTGAGAAGGGTTAACTGTATATTACTACATTCTATCCAGGGAAGTATTCTCAACCTTTGTTTCATGATTGCAGCCTTAAGGAATATTTTTAGATTTTCTTTTCCTAATTGCTTGCCCTCGTGACATTTTAATGCCTCAAATATATTGCTTATATATTGCATGTATTTCTGTAAATAAGCATTAAAGAATATTTTCTTTGTTCCACTCTCTTCCCGGTACCAATTTTCAATGGCTTGGGACTATGTCATTCTTTTTAAGAATGCTTGGTCTAGAGAAAATCAACTCTAAGGAAGCAGATTTCATACAACCACCTGTTATAACTCCCAAGTGGTTATGAAAACATCTGAGGTGGTTCATACTTTGGAAACTCTCTACTATGAAAAGAAACTATTTAATTGGGGTTTTTAATTTGAATCTTTTAGCACATAAAGAAAAACTCCAACTGCCCTGATTTCAGGGTGACTCTTACGGGTTGTACACATTTTAAATTTCTATATTCATTAAATCCTAGTAGCATCTGACTTAATTATTCCAAATAATATAACTGTCAGAAAGCGAACCATTCTAACAACGGTTTATTTTCAACTGGCTATAGTTTTATATGGCTTTATATTGAGTGATTTGTGGGGAGAAAAAAAACAAGGAAAATAGCAGTTTATCTTTGATCCATCTAATTTCACATGTCAGATGATTTCACGTCTTCAGTGATGGGGATATAGAGTAGTAGTATCTGAGATTTTTAAAAAAGCTTTCTAAATGCCATCTGGTTTCTAAATGCTTTCCCATATTCCAGAGGACAAAGTCTTTGGTATTTTAGTTGCATGTTTGTTTCTCCCTATAGCATTAGTTAGAAAGAGATTGAAAAACTCATTAATCAACTATAAGTAGGAAGTGGTGAGTTGGTTCCCACAGCCTAGCTAGGGCATTTCCTAAAATGAGGTGACAGTTTCCTTTTTATTTTTATAATGTTCATATATAATGACTTTGTAGACCCACTGACTTTTTTTTGTTTGCTTATTTTGTTTTTAAATAAAATTGATTTTTTTATAAAGAGGAAGGAAGAGGGATAGAGAGTTAGAAACATAGAAAGAGAAACATCGATCAGCTGCCTCCTACACACACCCTACTGGGGATGTGCCCACAACCCAGGTACATGCCCTTGACCAGAATCAAACCTGGGACCCTTCAGTCCGCAGGCCCATGCTCTATCCATTGAGCCACACTGGTCAGGGCTGATTTGTTTTTTTAATTGTGGGACATGGTTCAATATATAGTTTTGGCCCTGACCGGTTTGGCTCAGTGGATAAAGCGTTGGTCTGTGGACTCAAGGGTCCCAGGCTCGATTCCAGTCAAGGGCATGTACCTTGGTTGTGAGCACATCCCCAGTAGAGTTTGTGTAGGAGACAGCTGATCGATGTTTCTCTCTTATCGATGTTTCTAACTCTCTATCCCTCTCCCTTCCTCCCTGTAAAAAAATCAATATATAGTTTCGGGTGAAAAGAATAGGACCTTAAAATGTTCAAGTTGGAATGGACCTTAAGAATAACTGCTTTAGTACAAGTCTTTGAATAACTCATTTGTCAGTGTTTTTCCATTATAACATTGATGAGATGCCAAATCATTAACTTAATTTTTGTTTATATCAATTAGCCTATAATAAAATTAGTTTTATTATACATTGTTTTGCTTAAAATCACAGAGAACCTATTGTCAATGTTACGTGAGGACTTAAGTACTTAAATACTTAACTATTACACCAACACTGAGATACTATTAAGTACACTACAAAGGCAAGTCTAAGGGAATCTAGTATCTGGTCATTATGTACGAGTGTGGTACATAATGACAGAGTTGGGGGGGGGGGGCGGGAATTCTTCCCTAACCAGTTTGGGCATTGGCCTATGGACTCAAGGGTCCCAGGTTCAATTCCAGGCATGGGCAGGCACATACCCAGTGGGGAGTGTGCAGGAAGCAGCTGATTGATGTTTTTCTCTCGTGGATGTTTCTAACTCCTCTACATCTCTCCCTTCCTCTCTGTAAAAAAAATCAATAAAATATATTTTTTTAAAAATTCTCTGAAGAAATGATAGTTACATTACATCTGAAGGATGACTAGGAATTAGCTACACTAGGAAAAGATAAAGCTGTTCAACCAAAGTGAATAAAATATATAGTGGCTTTGAAATAATATTTATTTGCAGAATTGAAAGACCACTTTGGCTGGAAGAGATGGAATCCTATATAATAAAAGGCTGATATGCAAATCAACTGAATGGTGGCCAGACCAGTTGCTATGATGCTCACTGACCACCAGGGGGAAAACAGTCAACACAGAAGCTGCCACCTGGTGATTAGTGTGCTCCCAGGGGGAGCGCAAGCCAGGAGCTGACTCAAGGCTGGTGAGCATAGTGGCAGTGGTGAGAGCCTTTCCCACCTCTGCAACAGCACTAAGGCTGTCCAACTGCCAGCTTAGGCCCACTCAGTTGGACATCCTCCGAGGGTTCCCAGACTGTGAGAGGAACAGGCCAGGCTGAGGGATCTCGCACCCCTGAGCGCACGAATTTCATGCACTGGGCCTCTAGTAACAATATAAAGGGCTAAAAAGGAAATTATGATGCAAAACAGAATCTCATGACATGTTAAAAAGTTAGGATTATATGTTTTTATTGAGATATAATTCATGTACTACGAAGTGCAAAATGTAGTTGTTTTGACAGGGACGTGGGGGGGTTAACAGAT
>PVJC01022741.1:0-27021 GCA_004026665.1 Murina feae
TTTTTTGTTTCACATCTTTTTTTATCTGCTTATCCTACCTCAGTAGAAGGTAGTGATGAACAATAGAAGACCCCAAACAAGTAAAAACTTGCAGGCAGAAAGGGAGAAGAAAGAGAAGCAAATGGTCAGGTTAATACCACTCAGAATTGACACGTAGATCTTGAATAACCAAATAGCCACAGGAATAATTTTAAAAGATTAAACCAAA
The DNA here is from genome assembly GCA_004026665.1 of Murina feae. Classification (NCBI taxonomy): domain Eukaryota; kingdom Metazoa; phylum Chordata; class Mammalia; order Chiroptera; family Vespertilionidae; genus Murina; species Murina feae. The sequence goes on from PVJC01022741.1 coordinate 209, forward strand.
AGTTGAAACTTTAGTGCCTTATAGATTATAACATAATTGGTCCTGTCAGTTTTCAGCTAACGCACTTTTTTTTTTCTTTTTCTAGAAAGAAAGAAAGGGTTTGTTGAAGTTGCTTTCTGGCGCCTCAACCAAACGGAAGCCTCGAGTGTCCCCTCCAGCCTCACCCACCCTGGAAGTGGAGCTGGGTGGCGGTGGCAGCAGCAGCGAGTTGCCTCTGCAGGGAGCAGTGGGTCCCGAGCTACCACTAGGGGGCGCCCACGGCAGGGCGGGCTCCTGCCCCATGGATGGAGATGGTCCCGCCCAGGCAGTGGCTGTGGGAGCAGCTCTGGCCCAGGAGGTCCTTCATCGCAAGACCAGCTCCCTGGACTCTGCCATTCCCATCGCCCCACCTCCGCGACAGCCGTGCTCCTCCCTGGGCTCTGTCATGAGTGAGTCTAGGCCTGTTGTGTGTGAAAGGTGAGTTCAGTGTTTTTCCAGCAGAAAACTAAGAAGTGCATGGCAAGCTTTCTGCTGGACTATTTATCCTGACATTTAAGATATTTTCCCACATCCTCCCCTCTGTTTTTGAACTAAGTATGTAATGACAACCAAGCATGGCTTTCTTTTACCACTTGCTGGAACATACTCTAGTCTCCTGTGTGTCTCTCATGGGTGTAGGCCTCCCGCCTTCTTTTTGTGTATTTTCACTAGACAACCAATCCAGAATGGTACCTTGGATGGAATTCGTCAATCACTGGAAACTTGTTCATAGCTATCCTTTCTTCTTGCTTCTCTTCTGTCGCCAGCAATTGCGCCCTTGTGTCATCTTTTGCCTTTTTTCACTAGTACCTGCTACTTGTAAAGCAACCAGAGAATTCCTCCAACTAAGAGGACTCTCTTTCTTTTCTTCCTGATCCAGAAGAGAGTGGCTCTGTTCTCGAGACCTGCCACCCCTTTGGACCCAGGGACTTGGCTCAGCTACACTCGGAGCATTGAACCCTGTTTGAGGGATTCTGGCCTTGAATAACAATTACAAATCTGAGCAGATCTGTTTGATACAGTCACTGGGGGTGTAGGAGTGCATTAGGAACAAAAATATACTTAGACAAATATCTGCTAGGATTCTCTGAACTGAAAACGAAGCACTGTTGGTGCCACAGGAAAACATTATGAAATACACTGAAAATAGCGGACTGTTTTCACGTAATGCGTAAATATATAAACATTTTTTTCAGAGTGTCACCTGGTTCATTGTTTCTATAAGCTTTAGATCCTGTGGACCTGCATTTCATAAGCAAAGCAGGTTTCTCATTTGTGGAGGTGTTGCCTTTTAAGTAGCATTTCCTATTACAGATTCAAAATCTTACTATCCAGGTGTTACACTTTAAAATGACTTAAATGCACCTAACTCTATATTTCAGATGAACATTTGTACTCACCAAAATCTGAAGCCTTCATTAGTATATTTTTGGGCATTTTTTTTACCCATAAATAAACTACAAAGGAATAAACTTCAAACAACCTAAGTACATTAAGTACAAAGTACACAATGTATTGTGTGTTTTTATAGTGAGGCGAGATAATTTTCTGTAATTGTAATCCTTATGAAACCAGTCTCTGCCTATCAATGAAATCATTCGGCTTTTCCCCTGTCTGCTGTGCTCTTGGCAAAGCTTTGGGATTTTGTCCTGAATGCGCACCCTCCTTTATTCTGACAGCAGCCTCTTTTTCTGCAGCTTCACTCTGCTTTCCAGGGACGGATCCTCTGTCCCTGGAGTGAGTCCAGAGACTTGTTTACTTTCTTTTGGCCACAAAGGCTCCTCCTCTCCCCACCCCCAGGCATTGAGCTGCAGTTTTCCTTCATGCCTGAATCACTCTCTTCTTTTTCCCGTCATTCGGGGTGTCTGTGTGACTGTTCTGAGTGCTCATTCACTTTGCCCAGACTCTCCCTTGGCACTGGCCCGGGCACCGCTCTCCCGCCCCCTTTTATGTGTTCCTTTTCAGTCGCCAGATGTCCTCCATCTCGGTGGCTTCTGCATTCCAGCCCCTTCCTCTGAGAGGAGTTCATTTCTTAAAGCAGGCTCCCGCTGTTCAGAGCCTCTGAAAAGGGGGACAGACAGGTGATGGCGGTTCGGGGAGTGCGGGATGCACATCAGAAGGGGAATGTGGAGACTTTGATAATGGGACAGATGGGCACGGGCAGTCTGGAATTCTCTGGCACTGTTTAATAGGGCCATTTCCATTTTTTACAAGTAGGAAAGGGGCCTTTGGGGAAGATTTCTGCCCAAGTTTATATTTTTATGATCCACATGTTCAGTGGAATATTAAATGCAATAGCCTGACCAGCTTTTCACAGCCCCTTTTGCCTTCCTACCATGATGGCGATAATATTGATTTAACTTGGAGTCTTTAGTTTGCCTGGCTCTAACAACAAAGGGAAAAAATGTGTGGAAACAAGTAGTAGGGAAAAACATCCTATTATTCACTGGGAATGAAATTTTTTTTGCCAACTGTGTCATTTTAATATTTCAAAACTTTCAGCACGAAAGTGCTTAGTGCCGAAAGTGAAAGGAAAGTGAACTTTCTCATCAGTATGATTCAGAAAGAGTTTCAGGATCCTGGATTCCTTGATTCACAATCTAAATATCCACAACTCCTGCCCTGACAGAGTAGAGAATACCAAAATTCTCTTGGTAGAATTTTTACTGATAAAATTTCATGGAACTGTTTTTCAGTGGATAGTATGGGCACAGTACGAGATAGGATCCAGCTGCAGATTATAATGAGAACAAGCATGCAATTCCTTCTGAAACCCCGTCCCATAGATCTAGAGGAAAAGACTGTGACTGGGGCAGCCAGTGCTGTCTGTCAGAGAAGGAAGCCTCCGCGTGATGGGAAGACTAAAAGAGCCTCACAGTGAGGAAGGAGGGACCTCGAGGTGTGTTGACAGGTCCTGGTGTCGGCTGAGAGGATTCTCTGAGGAACAAAAGGATTCTTTTGTGTTTGTCTGAGAGACTGAAGAAAACAAGCAAGAAATGACACTTTATCCCGGAGGCAGCAAATACATAATTGATGACAGCAAAAACAATAGAGCAAATATTTGGGGCTCTATGTTAGACGGATTGAGGAAAAAATAATCAGAAATTGCAAACAGAAAGTGGAAATAAAATATTTCAGAAGAGATGGCAAATAAGAGAAAGCATATATGACAGCTTTTTTTATCTTCTAAAACAACACATAAATAAAGGGCTTAAGGAGACACAGCAAGTCATTTCTGTGTATATTTGTAAGTTTAGGAATTAAATTGATAACCACATACCTATAAGTCCATCTCCTAAATTAGAAAAGAGCCTGTGATCTTTGATCAGGGATTGAACAAAAATACTTGGAAATATACAAATTGGATAGAGTTGGATTTACAGAAAGGTAGTCGGCTTAACCAGCATGATCAATTTGAGTGAGTGACACTGAACCCACAGGGTGAAGCAATGGACATAATTTGCTTGGACTGCAAGCAAACGGCAGAGAGAGCTTGTATGGTTTTGCTAGTAAAATACTTAATTGGCTGTTAGATTGTTACAGCCACTAACAGAAAGCAGGGTGATGGGCAGATGCTTCCAAAAGCCAGTGGGGACCCAATTTAGGCTATACCAGGGGAGATTAGAAACAAAAATGTATCAACGACAGAGGATGCAAGAGAGGCCAGAAAAAATAAAGGAAATGGAAAATGTATACTAATAAAGATTGCAAGTGCCCATTGAGATTGAAGCCAGTACACCACAGTCCAAACCAGGAAGACGGGCATTGGGAAACCAGTGGAACTTCTTTACATAGCAAACTCCTATTCCTCCCATTCCACACGGAAACTGTCGTCAGCAGCTGAGCCAGGATCCACCAGCCGCAAAGGGCAGAGCCCATCCACAGCCGTGTCTGTGAGCCACACTGCCCCCCAGGGGCTCCGTGCTAAGGGAGCAGGGGGTACTTTCCAGCAACCACAGCACCATTTTTCTCTAATCTTTCCATTATTTCTATTCACCCATTCATTCATTTATTTTTAACATCGTGATAAAAAATATACATAAAATATGCCATTCCTTCCATTTCAAATTCAGTGGCATTAAGTACTTCCGCAATGTTGTATAACCATCGCCACGATCCATTTCTAGAACTCGATTTCATCATCTTAAACAGTTTCATCTTAAACTGAAACTCTGCGCCCCCCCTCACTCCCCACCCCCTCTCCCAGCCCCGGTCAACCACTTTCTACTTTCTGTCTCTATGAGCTCGACTAGTCTGTGGATGTGTGAAATTGGGTGATAAATCCTTTTCTGTATGGCTTACTTCACTTAGTATAATATTTCAAGGTTCATCCATGTTGTATACTATGTGTCAGAATTTCATTCCTTTTTAAGGAGCTTTATACATTTTAAAAAGTAGTTTTGCTGTATAATGAGGCCTTCCCGTTTTGTCATTCAGCATGCTTATTAAGAATTATTATATGTGCTATGCTAAGTAGCGTGATACATACAAGTGAATTACCATCATCTCACCCCTCAAGCAGCGTACAGTCTAGTAGAATATTCTATTTATTTATTGAAATGTGATAGGGATACAGATAGCAATAATGCCATGTAGACTGGGCCAAGTGCCATAAAAAACATACACGAGGCCCCCGGCATCTGGTCAAGCATGAAACGACTTGCAGTCATGGGCCTTGAGAGGGTCACCCCACGGAGAAGTGGAGAGCTCGATTGGATCTGGATGGGCAGAGAGATGGTCAAAGGGAGTTTTCCGTGAGTTAACACCTTTTTAACTCACTGCAATCCCTGAGCCAAGGTGTGGAGTGAGTGAAGGAGGTAAAGGTCATATTTGGGGGACATGTTCAGGATGAGAGAAGTGTTCGGTACATTCATGGAGATAACAGTAGCTACAGCTATGAAGAGGAGGCCGGGCCATTGAGGGCCTGAGGATTCGCCTTGCACGCATTGGGAAGACGGGAACGACTTTTGAGTGATGGACAGCGGCCAATGGAGTAGACAGTTAAGGAAATGAATGTGTTCAGTGTAGAATGGAATGGGGCCCAGAAGAGATCTGAGGCAGGGAGGACAGGTAGGCTATTTGACCAGGTGGGAGATAACGAGTTCGTCCACAAATGGTGGTGGCCATGACCATAAAGAGGGATGGATCAGCAGGTCGCATGGTGGTCACGGGAGAGAAGCCTCTGACTCCTGAGGTTCAGACCTTCCCAAAAGCCCTATCCCACCGCAGACAAGAAAGGTCCGAGGGAGGCGCAGGGTGCAGCCGCAGACAGAAGGGCGGCCACAGCTGCGCCTCACGTCTGTCTATTGGTCTATAAACTTTGTACTTGGCAAAGCCTCTCTGTGCCTGAGATGGCCGGCCAGTTGTGCCCAGGATTTGGCTTTAAGAGTTCGTATTAGAAATCTGTATGCAAACTACCTCACAAGGCTCCAGGCCAGAATCGCAGCTGGACGATTTGTAAGTAGAGTCTGTGCCTGCTGCACCTGGGAGTCTTCATGCAATCAGGGCAGTGTCACAGTTTCCATTATGCGCATGGTGTCTCCTTGCACCCCCCAGAGGCTTAGAACTGAGCAGCGAAAATGTGCTTCCCCTGGGAACGGAGCAGGAAGAGTCTTAGCCCAGCAGCAGTTCTCGTTCAAAAATATGTTGACAAAACTGGTTCAGTGCATTTCGTAAGATGCAAATATTCATCTAATTCACTTGAAGTTTTTCGAGAACTATTTTTGTTTCATTTTCCCTTGAAGGCAGCTCACAGAGAGCTGGTGGGGAGCACATCTCATCAGGCATCTACTCTGAATGGGATCTGAGTCACTTGTGCACTCCCCCCACCCCCTCCCCCCCGAATTATAAAGCTTTGCTTAAATTTTAACTTTTCCCAAATGGCAACTATTTACATTGCTTTTTACTCGGTAGCATATTGGCAACAGACTTGAGAAATCTCATTGGGATCCCTGCCTTCAGATAAGTCCACGAAGAAAGTATTGATCTTGCTTTTACATATGTAAAGGTTTAGAAAGAATTCCAAAACCTTAAACTACACCATTCTAAAGTTTGTCAAGTCTCATTATCAGGCAGTTTTCCTTTAGTGTTCTTTGTCTGTTTCTTGGGTAGAGCTGGCCAGCTCCTGACTGGCCCATGCACCAGGCCCCTGCCTGCTTTGGCCGAATGGTCATGCTAGGATGTGAACTATGTGAGCATCACACTTATGATCTCACTACATTACGTGATAACGCCTGTTCAGCTCCCTACAGCCCTACTCTACAGACAAGAAAACTGAGACCAAGATACCTGGGATAATTAGCCCAAAGTTAATCTGTTCCAAATGGCCTTTAAGGCTCTGGCAGTCTCCAGGCCAGGGCTGTCCCCAATGCCATGCCTCCGCCCTCATCCCATGTTTGGTTGAACCCTAAGTCTTGTTGTCTGTAAATATTCATGTTTGAATTGGCTGAACCTTTTTTTTAGAAACAATAAGCCAGCCTCCTTGCTGTGCGTTTGCTTCAGCTCTTGGAGGATAATTTGCTCTGTTGCCCAAAGTAGCTCTGGAATTGTTTGGGCAGCCGCTAGACCAGTGGTTTTCAACCTTCCTAATGCCAGTTCCTCATGTTTTGGTGACCCCCAACCATAAAATTATTTTCGTTGCTACTTCATAACTGTAATGTTGCTACTGTTATGAATCATAATGTAAATATCTGATATGCAGGGTGTATTTAGGCGACCCCTATGAAAGAATCGTTCGACCCCCAAAGGGGTCACAACACACAGGTTGAAATCCACTGCACTAGACCTTTACAGAGATGCCTTTTTAACAGAGCAATAGCCTGGGACTCTCCCTATGGTCCTTCTTAATGCGAATAGATTCTGTTTCTTATGGGTAGGAGGTTGGTGAAACCAGCCATCTTCTGAAAAGGCTGGGCTCTGATGGGTTTTATGAGTCCGGGGGCAGTGTATAGAATTTGTTCTGCCGGTCATGTTTTAAGCTATAACATTATTTACTTACAGTCCAGTGCGGGTCTATAATCTGCTGCCATGTAACAAGTTACCCCCAAAACTTAGTGGCTGAAAGCAGTGAACATTTATTATGTCACAGTTTCTATGGGTTGGGAAGTTGGGAGCAGCTTATCTAGGTGGCTCTGGCTTAGGATATTTCTCGAGATCACACCCCAGGTGTCAGCCTGAGCTACAGCCATCTGACCGCTTGCCTGGGCTGGGACTGCCTTCTGCAATGGCCCACTCACATCACTGTTGGCGAGCTAGTTTTGGTTTTTTGGAAAGACACCGCAGGTACCCACCATGTGGTCCTCTCCATAGGGATCATGGATCTTACCACAACGCGGCAGCTTGCTTTTTCCCAGCGCACGTGATCCGAGAGAGAGTAAAATAGAAGCCACGTGCCTTTGATGACCTAGCCTCCAAAGTCGCACACGGTCATTTTCACGATGGATTATTGCTCACACCGTGTGGCACCATCATGGTGGGAGGAGACTGCAATAGATGTGACTACTAGGGGGCAAGTCTCTCCGGGGCCAGCCTGGAGGCTGACTACCATGCACCACCATTTTCCCCTTTGGTTGGGAGAAGCAGGAGAGGTGCGAAGGGGAGCATTAACGCTGGAAAAATAAAAAGGGATAAAAGGATATAGAGCATAGCCCTGGTTGGTGTGGCTCAGTGGTTAAAGCGCCGGCCCATGGACCAAAGGGTTGCGGGTTTGATTCCTGGTCAAGGTCATGTACTGGGGTTGCAGGTTCCCCGGCCCCAGTAGGAGGCAGGTGCAGGAGACAACTAATCGATATGTCTCTCTGACTTCAATGTCCCCCCCCCTCCCCATCCTTTCCTTCCACTCTCTAGAAATCAATGGAAAAAATATCCTCGGATGAGGATTTTAAAGAAAAGGATATAGAGCATAAAACACCCCCCCCCCCACCTTTCCTGGCTTTCGTGGCTGCTAATCATCATTTTGCAGATGCAGACCAAAGACCGTGGACATGGGGTAGTAACATTAAATCAATGGGGCTTGTGGGCTTTGTAAGTGATAATGACTCCTTTTGCTGCTAATGGGGATTGGGAGCCAGTGGAGAGCAGACAGTTACTGCACTAATAGAGACCCGAACGTCCGCCTTGTTCCTGAGAGTGTTGGACTGGACTTGTGGCCACAGCCTTCCCCTCCCTGTCTAGACCTTAGGACAGCCTGCCCGAGGGAGAACTGGAGTGTGAAGCAGGTGAGCTTCCGTAGGTGCTACCTCGCTCCTGTCAAGCCCAATGTCAGGGACACAGAGGCCGCCTTGGAGACCCAAGTGCAGAAGGCAGGCCCAAGCCTGGCCACTCGAGCTGACAGCACGACGGAGAGGCCCGGCACAGCCCCAGGCCTGCAGCAGGCAGAGCAGAGAGCGCTGGCGCCATCAGTGTCCCCAGTCAAAGCCACTCCTTTCTTCTTGAGAAAAGAGACGGACAATACGATTTTCCTTCTGTGCTGTAAACGTTTGAGGGGGACAAGGTGGCTCTCTGTCAAGGGCGTTCATATAAACCAGTCCGGGTCGTCCGTTCAGCGTATCCACGCCAGGTCTCTGCTTCACGGCGCACAGTTGTATGCTGGGTGGTTTTACAGACATTATCCACAACACCCATGCTGCTCCCCCTTCTGCTGGTGCACAGCATTCTCGTCACTGCTTGCAACGGCCTTCCCTAAAATCTCTCTCTTTTTCTAGGCACAGGGTGGTGGTGTCCTATCCTCCTCAGAGTGAGGCCGAACTTGAACTTAAGGAGGGAGATATTGTGTTTGTTCATAAAAAACGAGAGGACGGCTGGTTCAAAGGCACGTTGCAACGCAATGGAAAAACTGGCCTTTTCCCAGGAAGCTTCGTGGAGAACATCTGAGGAGACTCACCTTGGGAAGGCTGGAAACTCTATCACTCCACAGGAGAGCACAGCGCGATGTCACGGGAAGAGCACATCGGCCGGGAGACAAGCGGAGGACAGGCGTGTGACCCCAGGGCCCCCACACATGTAGACCAGCAAGCGGCGAGAGGGGAGCATGGTTGTGGGTTTTGTCACTCTGGATTCGGATGTGGAAGGTGTGCCTTGTACTGTCTGATTGACTATACAGAGAAACGGTGTTTGTTTTTTAAAAGGATATATAGATAAAATGGACAATTGTTTACAAGGCTTAACTAATTTATTTGCTGTTTTAAACTTGAATTTTTCTCGTTATAGATCAATTCTTTGGGTTATGATTTTAAGGAATTATTAATTTATGAAATGATAGCTAAGGAGAAGCTGGATTCTCTCCTGTTGAGAGCAAGAGATTCTTTTTAACAGAGAATGAACTCGCCCTTCCCCACACCGGTGGTGTTGTTGTTTTGCCTTTTTTTTTTTTGCTTTTGCTTTTGCTTTTGCTTTTTAGAGACAGAAATGCCAGTTCTCTGGTTTGGTTTTCCTCTTTGGGGAACCAAAACGTGCAGCTGACTCGGTACCAATAAGGGCCTGGGGTTGGGAGACAGAAACTTGAGAAAAGAGACCTTCACGATTGCTTGTCTTTCTGGTTTGGTCAGGAATCACTTTAAGACCTAGTCCTCAGTTTAATTTTGTGGGTTTTTATTTTCCGAGAGTGAAATCAATGAAGTGATAAGGAAGAGTGAAGCACAACCCTTGAACAACAACAACAAAAATGTATTCAAAAATCTATTTAGTTTTATAAGCAAAGCAGCTCGATTTCATTGGTTGGCCGTTGGGAAATCTGACGTTGGACTCCTCTCTGAGGATGGCTGTGAAATGCCCTGTGCCCGTTTTACCTGAAGTGGTCTGCATGCCCAGGACCGTGAAGCGTTTGTGAGATGGTGGTGGTCCGTGATGCACTCGTGCGGAAGTCAGTGGCTATGAGAAACACTGTGAAACGTTTACATACACCCATCGTGAGTCCTTTCCCACGTGTGCATGTGGCTGGGTTGGTTCCCACAGTAATGTCTGCTGTGCATGGTCTGTATATTTCATTGCAATTTCCTGTCGAGGTGAGTTTGTGCTCGGAATTGACCGATGCAGGAGCTGGGAAATAAACAGTACTCTTTTCTCTACCCCAGAGCCACTACTGACCAATTTCTCTGAGGACACTCCCTCTCTCCCCGGCCAAGGTATCCATCAGCCATGACACAAGTCATTAGTGAAAATGGTCCTTTACGCCTGCTCCCAGCTGCGGAGGGATGTCAGGGGTGAGCCAGGAGGCCGCTTCTCTCACTCTTCTCTCGCAGCCCTGGGAGGCTAGGCGCGCGGGAGGAGGCCCACACCTTACAATTGTGGTGGGATCCAGCTGAGCCTGTCTTTTTATGTCCATTCTTGGATGTCATCCGCCTCTCCTACCCACTGCATTCCGGTGCCACGCAGTCGTGGGTCTGAGTAGTCCCCCCCAAAAAAAAACAAAGGAGGGAAGACAGCCTGGGAGTGAATGAAATCATCACCACCGCTTCCTCATGAGCAAACAAACACAAAAACCTTTTTATTTCTTACTTTTAAGAATTACAGCTGGGAAATAGAAAGATGAACAGAAAAGTCTTGCAACAGCAGGAGGTGTCATGGTCTTAAAAAGGTATATGATGTGGTTGAAATGAAATCATTCCTAAATTAACCGGTTTTTTTTTATAAGACACTGTACATTATGTTCCTGTGTGTTGAGTTTTTTAAAAAATACTTTACTTGGATATTCATGTAATATATAAAGGTTTGGTGAGATGAACTTTAGTTAAGAAAAAAAAAAAAAGCTGCCATCAGCTTTCATCTGTGTAAGTTGACACCAATGTGTCATAATATTCTTTATTTTGGGAAATTAGTGTATTTTATAAAAATTTTAAAAAGTAAAAAGACTACTACAGGTTAAGAAAATTTTTTACCTGTCTTTTCTCCATATTTTAAGCTATGTGATTGAAGTACCTCTGTTAATAGTTTCCTGGTATGAAGTTGGTTAAAATTTCATCTGTTAATAGATCACTTAGATAATATAATGTATGGGTTTTTCTATTGGTTTTGCGGGGAGACAGTAGCTGGAGATTTTGTAACAGGGCTTGTTACACGTTGATAGGGTGATGATTAAATTGCCATTTATCATGTGAATAATTTGAAGACGGGAGAAAAGGTTCAAGATTAAAATTTGATGTTCATCCTTTATATGCCCCTTGTGTCAGTCCTTAAAATTCTTTCTTTTTTTTCTTTTTTTTTATCTGGGACATATTTTACTTAGTTTCTACTTCATGCAAAATTCTTTGCATGCACCTCAAACAGAAAATGTCTACAATATTGTTTTGGTGGTTTTACTACATTTTACCTCTCCAACTAACCATCGCTCTTTGGTTAGTTCCCCCAAGAAGTGTAAAGTCTCCTTAGGCTTGTGAAGTTTCACCAAGTGTAATCCTTCTGCTCCCTCTCCCTTGCTATGGTGACTGCATGGTCTGGACCGCCCACAGCCTTGTCTTAGCCATAGAAAGAGCGCCAGGCCTGCAGGCAACTTTGCGGTAACCTGTGGGCCTCAGCAAGGCCCGGGAACGTAATGTATGATTTTAACCTTCCATGGAAGGCCAAGTCATAAGGTTAGAAGGGTTATGTATGTCATTAGAATATATATGTTTTCCTCTTTTAACTTTTAGTTTCTATCAAATTACTTATCAGAATGAAAAATCAGGAATTCTAGGTTGTATCGTAGCTTTGCCAAAAAAAAAAAAAAAAAACAAAAAAAACGCGCTTTCTAACTGCTTGGACGAGTCAATTATCATGTAGTTTCTTCCTGTGGCTGCTCTGTGTACCTCTCTGGGTGAAGACGAGCAAAGGAGACAATGTCACTGTTTTGAAAAGTGCTATTTTAATGTGTGGCCTTACTTTCATCTCTGGTTTCAAATATTTCATCTCCTTCCCTTGGAGTATATGCATATAACGCCTTTACTGGGGTCTAATTGGATTTAGAAGGAACAAAGTAAGGTGCTGTTTCCAGCTGGTATGCATTTAGTGTTCTGTTCCTAATGATAAGAAGACGTCTTTCATGCCTCTGTAAGTTCAGGTGACTATTTCAATCCAGAACGCTAATCATTAGAATTCAAGCTTAGAACATGCTTTTAATACACCAGGTTGTACAGCTCATTGTATGTATCCATGTAAGTTTTTACAAATATGTTTTCAACCAGTTAAACGATGTCCTTACCAAGGTAGCATCCTATTGAAATGACTCCTTTCCAGGAAAAAGAATTTGCCAACCTACCACAGTAATTGAGAGGATATTTACAGACGAGATTAGCCAGTGTCCAGGCTTAGCAAGGTCTCACCCCTCACTCCCTCCTGTGAGCTCCTGGCTGGAGTGGCAGTGCCGGGCGGCTTTGCTTGTTCCTGCCAGTAAATCGCCTGGGACAGGACAGCTCTTCGAGTGGCAATCAACCATTGTGAACAGTGACAGTTTAAAATACCCTTCCTCTGGTTTACAAATGAACGTTTCTCTTGCGTTTCCTATTAATAACTGTCTGATGTGGCTCTTTCTAAAAGCACCACCTTGATTTCACTGAATGCAAATTCTTATTATACTGTAACGACCCAGATCCCCAGGAACCAGGTTGAAGGGACCTGCAGTGAGTCGTCATCCAGTACTATTATTATTGGGTTGGACCACTTTTAGCCTTAATGCCACACCCTCTCAGTATAGCTGCTGTAGGCAAGAGAGACAACAAAACAACAACAACTAAGACTTCCTTCATAGCACAAAGTGTGTGAGCAAGTAAGATGTAAAATTCTGAGTCCTTGTAACACTATGGCTAGAGGCTTTCTCCAGCCCTTTCTGTAGATTCTCAAGCTTGGCTTTCCAGAAATCCAGTTATTTTTGAAAGTGGAATCTCTGAGAGAGACTGTTAAAGATCATTAGGTCACAAGACCTAATTGATAAGCCTAATGGTCCAATAGCAGTTGTAAATTTATCTTTGATTGCTATTTCAATGTTTGGACACCCGGAATAGATACTATGTTATGAGAGCATAGAGTATAGGGAAGTAGACTTCATCAGTACCTGTTATGTAGAGCAGTGCTGTCCAGTAGAACTTCTGCTCTGGAAAGCGGTGGAAATGTTTTCGATCTGCGCTCTCCATTCTGGTAGCCACTAGCTACGTGTGCCTCTTAACCCTTGAAAGGCTGCTGTGGTGACCGAGGAACTGAACCTCTCATTTGATTTCATTTTAATTAAAATTTATAAATATTCGTAAGTGTATTAATGGCTGCTGCAGTTTTGGAGAATAAAAACCTATTGTTAAATGAGTATCCACAAAAGGGATAAAGGAAAATGTTACACTCTACCCACCCTCTGCTTTGGAGGCACCAACTTGTAAGTTAAAGCACACAGAACCTGATTGTGTTAGAAACCCACTCAAGATCTTGTGAAAACATCTTAACTTGGAGCAGTAGAGATTATTTCTTTAATTTTTAAAAATATATTTTTATTGATTTCAGGGAGGAAGGGAGAGGGAGGGATAGAAACATCAATGATGAGAGAGAATCCTTGATTGGCTGCATCCTGCATGCCCCCTACTGAGGATTGAGCCCACAACCCGGGCATGTGCCCTTGACCAGAATCAAACCCAGGACCTTCAGCCCTCAGGCCAATGACCTAGCCACTGAGCCAAGCCAGCCAGGGCTATTTCTTTAATTTTGATAGTTTCTTCCTCTGCTCTATCCCCTCCACCCCACCTACTCCCCAAAAAAAGATGAAGCTAAAGATTAGATTCAAGAAGAAAATTGGAGGATTTTGCCGGAGCCTTGTGGTGTGACTAGTGGCCCAGTGCCTTCTATGCAAGCAGAGATGCTGTAAGTCCTCAAAGGCCGGGTCTCATCTTGATAGTAACTTTCACCGTGATCTTGAATCCGCTAAGGATCACCCGAATAAACACAGGATTCAAAGCTGTTCAGATGATGGGATGATGTGTCTACTGTGATCTTAATGAGCATCGTCTCCGCAGATGGAGTTGGGGTTAATAGAGGGAGAGGGGGAGGGGGAGGGGAAGAGAGGGGGAAGGAATGCTCACCCAGTAATTAAACATGAAATGCCACCTCTGAAACAAAGGCCCTGTTTCTTCTTCCCCAACCCCTGAGCAAGGTCAGTTCAAGTGAAGGCCAGCGCCTTATCTTTCCGATCACATCCATTTCATTTCTTTGGCTGGCGAAAATTGAAAGCTTAATGGAATTACCTTTTCCCTTTTTTTAAGCACTTTAGGGTGCTACAAGACATAAAGCCAAAACGTCCCTTTGAGTAAAACCAATTTCCTTATAAATTATATCACAAAAGCACACTCAATAAACTCCCTAAAGGCAGAAACGAAGTCAGGACTGATGCTTGGCTGCCAGCTCACTCCTTAATACGCGCTAATTCAATCATCGCCTGCGTCTCCATTGTAACCCCCTTCCCCTTTCCGGTTTTCCTTTTTTAACAAAGGTTTAATAAGTTCTGTGAAGAAATGATGCTGATTGAGAATCCTGATTTTTATTTTTTTTGGGGGGGGGTCTGGATTTTGTGGAGAAAAGTTTTTTTTATATATTTTAGAAGATACCAGATGACAGTACCACTGAAACTTGCGGGTCTTTTGTGTGACACATGGTAGCTTTAAACCACTCCCCTCCTCATCCAGTGAGACCATCTTGGTTGTGCAGATCCTCTGTGTACAGTAAAAGAAGATGAACATAGCCTGGCCAGTGTGGCTCAGTGGTTGAGCATCAACCCATGAACCAGGAGGTCACAGTTTTGATTCCTGGTCGGGGCACATGCCTGGGGAGTGGGCACAATCCTCAGGAGGGGGCGTACCCAGGGCAGCTGATCGATGATGCTCTCTCATCATTGATGTTTCTCTCCCTCTGCCTCTCTGAAACAAACAAACAAAAAAACACTTTAAAAAACTAAAATAAGATGGACATAGAGAATAACTTGAGACATAGTGCTTAAAAGTGGCTCGTATATTAGGTAGACCCCACAACGCTCAAGCAGCCAAGCCCACGCACCTGCTAGGACACAAGTCTGAGGTAAGGAGTGAGGACCGGTTCCTCCACTCCTTCTGGAAGGGGGAACTGGGCCCTCGCAGACAGGAGGGACTGTGGAAAGCCGCCCGCTCCCTCTCTTCCTCTGGCCACCATGGCACTGGGGCCATCTCCATATATAGCCCACATGGCTCGTCCTGGAGTAGCAATTGCGGATTCCTGTGATGTGGTGATGGTTGCAGAAATCAAAGCGGGGCTTGAATTTCTACTCTTTAAGCTGAAATGTTCTTTCCTGTGATTTATTTACCCACCAAGACAGATGTGTGGCATTGGCAGATTATCAAGTCAGCAGCCCCTATAATAAAACCGAAGCGAGTGAAGCTTTCAAGAAGAAAGAAGGTCGCGAAAGAAACGCTGCACAAAAGCAAAGCTGTAATAATCTCTCTGCCATCTGCCTTCCCCGTGGTTGAGGCCTGGAGGAAGCAGACCCAGAACTTGCGGAATCAGACATTAGCCTTGGACTCTGAGTTCAACTGTCCCTCACCCTGGAGAAGGCCTTTTTTCTTTCCTCAAGAAAACCTGTGTTTTGCATTATTTCTTTCTCATCTCACTGCCTGACTCTGTGTCTGTCTCCATCTCTGCCGGCCTCTACCCTTCTCCACCCCCCGCCCCTGCCCCACTCTTTTCAGTGTTGGCGTTGGGTAATGGAGGTTGGTGTCTAGTGGAATAGTCCATGAACAAATGTCCTCAGCTAGAAATGGCCTACCAACTACTCCCCTTCAGTTTATCTGAAGAGCCATTGAGATTTTGGTTGTTGTTTGTGCCTTTTCTCTTGTTAGTTTTGTTTTATCAAGTCGTTATCAGGGTCTGGGAAGATAGCATGGCTGAATCAGAGGGGAAAATGACTTAAATGATTGCATTTTCAATTCGGATTCTGAAGGAGCTGAATATATTTCTTAGTTGTCTGAAATGAATACACATTGCCCTACTATATTTCAAACATATGTATTTATTGGGTGAGTTCTCACAAACCACTGTGTTTTTAGCTAGCACTGTGATAGGTATTATGAAAGATACAGAAGCAATGCTTCCTTACCCAGCTTTTTTATTTAGAGATAAGTTATAAGAATGTAGACACTAAAAATGGTGAAAATAAAAATAGATAAAATGTGGGGTCATGGAGCACAGGAGACTTTCAAGAGGAGGGATAATTCAGAAGAAATAAAAGACAAGGAGTCTACTGTCTGGGTGTTCAGAAAATACAAACTGAAAATTACAAGAAAGATTAGAGGCCTGTGCCTCGTGATATTAACTTCAAGGCAGAGATCACAAATACAGTATGAACTCAGAGGAGAGGGAGGGGCAAGACTGAGCTCTAGATAAAAAGGTGATGGGACCTGGACAATGAATGGAGAAACTTGGAGGAGTTATCAGGAAGGGAAGGGCTTAGGGGACAGGATGTTGAGCACAATAGCTCCATAGCAGTCGACCGGAGATGGAAAACCCATGACTCAGGCAGAAATGTGGAGTTTTTTTTGTTGGTGTGTGTGTGTGTGTGTAGTTAGTTTAGGTCAGGTACTAAGAAATGTGTGGGTTGTTTTTTTTTTTTTTGCAGAAATGTGTATTTTTTTTTTTTGTAGTTTAGGCCAGGAATGTGTGTGTGTGTGTTTTGTTTTGTTTTGTTTGTTTTTGTTAGTATAGGCCAGGTATTAAGAAATATGTTGATGTTTTTCATATATATATATTAGAAATGTGTATTTATTTTGTAGTTAGTTTAGGCCAGGTACTGAGAAGTCGTGAAAGCCAAGCAGAAGTGTTTACGTACCGTAATGCTGTAGAGGTTTCCTGATACAGAAGTGACCTGCAGCAGCCTGTAAGATGAGCAGCAGGGAGTTAGGGAGTCAGGGACAGCATGAAGAGGTGGGGGCTATACCATGGGGAGAGGGGCGTGCAGTGGGAATGATGAGGAAAGCAAAGCAAGAAGAGACATTTTGGGGGGAAAAGTTAATTGGTGGAAAAGTTATAGGAAATGGAATGATGAAACCAGAATCACACGTGCCATCTCCATCAAGACGAGCCTTTGAGGAGGTGCGGGCACTGGATGAAGAGTATTTCCAGGTAAAAATGGTAAATTTTATTTTTGAAATATTGAGTTTGAAATGATTGCAGGAATTTAAACGGTAAATGCCTGTAGGCAGCTGAAAATACAGAAGGTTGACAGTGACTGGTGACTCCGAACTCCTTCAAGGAGAGGGGGGCCAAAGGCTGCTGCTGGGGAAGGCCATGGGCAGGCGCCTGCGTGGAGGGGACATCACTCAGCACTTCCTCCTGGCAAGGGCAGGAGGGCAGGAAGTGGGAGGAGGGTGTCAGGATAAGTCACATCCAAGAACCAGGAGAGGTGCTCCAGGCATGGCCAACAGGATCCATCACAGCAGAGAGAGGAACTGAGGAAGTTTGTATTTTCCAATTTCCTCGCACATCACTGACAATCCCAGCCGAATCCCCAAATGGGATGTTGCATTTGACATTCTGAGAAATTCTGCTCAGTATGCTTTGGAACCGAACCAAGAAGTTCTTGGCAGCTGTCCTGACCCCTTCCCTCCTTTGTTTAAAAAAAAAACAAGAAAAGAAAAGAAAGGAAGGAAGAGGGGGATAGGAAGGAAGGGAGAGAGAAAGGGAAGGAGGGAAGAAAGGAGGGAGGAAACTATTCCTCTTGTGGAAAAGAATGTAAAGATCATGTAGACCCAATCAGAGTGGAAATAAACATTCTAGTCTCTTTATAATGTGATTGTGAATGACGTAAATCCTGCTGGCAGATCATATAAAAAGATGTCTTTAGAAACCATTTAAAAATCTAATTGAACACAGCATGGTATTTGCTATGTAAACATGACAGTGTTTTCCGTGCATTGATTTTTCTTCTGCAAAATAAGAACATATCATTCATGAGCCCCCAGGCCTCCTGGGCCATACCTACAACTGCATGCAGAGGACCTACATCCCTGATACATACGAGGAGCAAGTTTAGCAAGTGCTTGGTGCTGCGGACACTTACAAGCATTTGCACTTGCTGTTTGGCCGGTTGTTGGCTTTATGCGATTTCCCCCATTTCTAATCGCTTTCTCTGCTTCTTAGATTACATCGCTCACTCTGGGCCTGTGGCCACGGGGAGGGAGGGAACACGCACTGTTGCTGGCTCTGCAGGGCTCCTGATGTCTGTTAACTCTGCTGGTGATTTTTCAAGATGGAGAACACAGGGTGTCTTGGAACAATGTTCCCTTCCTGACAGGACAGAATGAGAAGTGCCTAGGATTGTCTGTGTTTCTCCCTTGCAGAAAGAAAACATCCTGGGAGCCGGTCCTCAAAGACAGCGTGTCCAGAACGTGAATCTCCGTCTCAGATTGCCACGTCTGCTCCCCTTGCTAACTCTGGGGGACCAAAGCTGTCCCTGGAAGCTGCCTGGGCACCGGCTGGGAGGTATCACCTGAAGTGACTCCAGATTCTCCCCAGCAGCCTGTGTTTGTAGTGACTCCGCCTGTTCTTTCTGCCCTGTTGATAGCTTATCACACACAAGCCTGCAATAGCAGGGGATGTCAGGTGTCACAGGGGACCATTCTACCCAGTAGACTAGGTGGTGTGGAGGTTTGGACTGTAAAGCACAGTCTTCTTGCAAACTCAAGTCCTCCCAGACCCAGCTCCTCCCCCTCCCCCTCCTCCTTCTCCTCCTCCTCTTCCTCCTGCTCCTTCTCCTCCTCTTCCTTCTTCTCCTCCTCCTTCTCCCCCTGCAGGTAACTGCCAGGTGTCAGTGCAGAAAGCTGCTGAGGGGGACTGCGGTGCTGTGATTTATAATAAGAAATATATGACTGGTTTTCGTCCCCATTTCTGTGAGAGAGCTCCTAAAACCCTTGAAATTTCCAAAGTGATGAGAGCAAAAAGGTGTCTCTTGTTATGTTAATGAGGTGACTTTGGGAGGCTGTTGAGGATGGGGTTGGCTGCCAGTGGAGCCAAGCCTGCGATTGGAGAACTGGAACTTTTAGTCCCACCCCCTGAACTTGAGGAACTAGAGCCTGACTCATCACCAGTGGCCAATGATGTAATCAATCTGCCTATGTCATGAGGCCGCTATAAAAGCCCCAAAGAACAGGGTTTGTAGAGCGTCTGGGTTGGCGAACACGTGAAGGTTTGGGGAGAACTGGAGCACCTGGGGATGGCATGGACGTTCCAGGTCCTTTCCCCAGACCTTGCTCTTTGAATGTCTTCCATCCGGCTGCTCCTGCGTTAGATCATTTGATAAGAAACCAGTAATCTAGTAAGTAAAATGTTGCTGCGTTCTGTGAGCCCCTCTTGCAAATAAATCGAACTCAAGGAGGAGGTTGTTGGAACCTCCAATTTGTAGCTCATTGGTCGCAAGCACCGTGGCTACCCTGGGCTTGCACTGGCTGGTGTGTGAAGCAGGGAGGAGGGGCCAGTCTTGCAGGACGGAACCCTTTACCTGTCTCCCCGTAGATAGCGTCAGAATCGAATTGAATTCTTGGACACCCTGCTGGTCCCTGAGAATTGCTTGGTGTTGTGTGGGGAGCACCTCCCTCCCCACTTCCCCAATACACACATTGGAATTGGGTCCTGAGACCTAGATGAGATGCCCACCTGGAAACTCTCTTGTGTAATGACTCATTCAGATTGCCAGTTAAATAGTCTGGAGGTGTTTGTGCTGCTTCTCTCAGTATTCTTTGAAAGGGGCCAGTTATTCTGGTATCTCAGGTTGGTCTCCCCTGCACTGTTCAGTCTTTTCAAACAAATAGACTTTTGTCTATTGTTATTTTGTTTGTCTTTCAAGAGTGGAGTGTATCTGATAATGGGAACTGAAATATGTTCTTTTATTTTTATTATTATTATTTTATTTTTGTTAATCCTCACCTGAGGATATTTTTCCACTTGTGGTTTTGTTTTTTTAGGGAGAGTGGAGGAGAGAGGAAAAGTCAAAGAGAAACATTGATGTGAGAGAAACACATCAATGGGTTGCCTCCTGCATGAGCCCCGACCAGAGCCTGGGCCGGGGAGGAGCCTGCAACTGAGGCATGTGCCCTTGACTGGAATCAAACCCAGGACCCTTTAGTCCGCAGGCCAATGCTCTATCCACTGAGCCAAACTGGCTAGGACTGTTCTTTTAGGATGGTGTGGATTCTGCTGCAAACCTTTGGGAGATGGGAAATGTTTATATTTGCTGTAGTTTTCTTTGACATCTTACAGATAAGGATGAGAAGTGGAGGGTTGTTGTACCAAAGGCCGTATCTTCCGGGGCTAAAGATTTCAGGAGAAATAACATGACCTATTCCATCTCCAGAGAGCAAACGTTCAAGAGCAGCCCCCCTACCCCCCTCTTGACCCCGTCAACTTTCCATAAGGACAGGAAATCCAGATGTCACTCTTGCTGAAATGCTCCAACTCTTTTCTTCGTAACTGTGTGAGTTTCCTAGTATTTTGGTGTGGAGGTAGGTCCAGGTGGGCTGGATCCCATGTCAGTAAGTGAGTAGGGTGGAGAGGAACTGCTGACTGAAGATGGCCTTGCTATGTCCAGAGCCCAGAGGTGGACAAAGCCCTGAAACCACCTAGTGGCCTAGGGTATTCTGGAGAGAGGCAGTACCTACTGCAGACATTGATCTCAGTTTGTACTCCATCTCTTCCAGTCTTCCTGGCCAGGAGGTTAAGATGTTGCACATTCTCTTCACCTCAGGGAAGGAGGCTCCCAGCCACACTGGCCCAGGGGCTTTCAGTCAACCTCCTTTGATTCCTTGTCCGCTCTGAGTGAAGGCAGGCGAGGAGGGTGGCGAGCACCAGCAGCTAAGGCGTTGGGACTGTTGGGATCTTCTCCGTAGAAGGGGATGGAGTAGGGATTGAAGTTGTCCCTAAGTTTTGTGTGTCTATAGAGCAAAGCCCCTTTCTTTGTGGGAGCTCTGGAGCCAGGCTTGGTTGTGGGGACCTCACTTCCTCCTAAGCTAAGATGACCAGATTTTAACTTTGGTAAAGCGGGACACCATTGACCGGGGAGTTCTTTTTTTTTTTTTTTTTTTTTTTTTTTTTACTTAAAATATTACAAAGAGTAGTACATATGTCTCTTTCCAAAAATCGGGACCTTTTTTAAAACGCCTCGGGACGCGGGACAAATTGTTAAAAATCGGGACTGTCCCGCCAAAAGCCGGACGTCTGGTCACCTTAGAAGCCCACCCAGGGGAGCGGCCACTGCTTTGTGCAGTGGCAGGGAGCACTATCTCACATCATGTGTGTGAGTGACGCCGCAGCAGCACTCCCAGAGCCTGGGTTGGAATGACTTGAGCTCAGCACTCTGTGGACAAAACCGTTCCCACCTTCGTCCTGCACTTCAGGGGTCTCTTTTTTGAGGGCTGGGGTAGCTTTCCTTTCAAACGCTTAAAGCACAGAGTGTCTTGTGAATTTGCCCCTTTCTCCAGGCAATGTGGGTTTGGACTCATGCCAACTCTCCTCTCGGGGTAATCTCTTTCATCCTTACCAAATTGGGGAATGTCTCAATGCTAATTTCTGTCAGGCTCCACCTAACAAAGGTACCCACCACACGGATGGGGATGTCCCACAGCCATCCGCAGTTACTCAGGGCGGGGCCTACATTGGAGCCAGAGTAGAGAGGTTGCTGACTAGCTCATCACCCCATCTGTGCAAAATGTAAGCCCCAAGCACCACAGCCAGATGTCCCTGGCATGCAATCCAGCATCTGGTAACTTCTAAGAGGTCTCGCTGGGTCCAGTTGTCCCTGTTCCAACTGCCCAGTGGCCTCATCTCCAGCCTCACCACACCCTTACCCAAACCAGAAAGGTTGGTCAGTTCCTATTGGGAGTGGTTGCCCTTCTCTCAGACAGGACATTGTCCTCTGATTCAATGGGTCATGACCTGGTTGATCCTCCTTTTTCTCTGGTCTTGACCACAAACCATGTCAAAGAAACTCCTCTGTTTTTGGCATGGGGATAGCACTGTCCCCTACCTACTGTGAGTCAAATAGAGGTTTAACCACATTGTTTTCTTGAGGTCACTTCAAGGAGAATTTAGAAGAGCGAGGGGCATTTTGGACATGATGTATTGCTAGTTCTCCTGAAGGGCTTTATGGAATCTACTTCTGTGGAGGAAGCATCACAGGTCTGTCAAGGAGCATTGGTCACTTCCTAGACTTCTGTCTTGAATTCCTTACAATGACCTAACCACCCACATCTCTGAATCTCCAACCTGGGAACTCCAGAATGAACTCTGAAATGAGTTCATTCTCAGAAAGCCCTTATGGGCAGGTTCTGTGGGTTTGAATTGAAAAGTGGGCAGAATTAAAGGAAGTGTGACCTTCAGGAAGTAGCAATCTCAGAGAACTTGGTTCGACTAAATAGGAAAGTAAAACATTCAGTTAAAGCAACTGAGTGAGAACTGACTGTACATGTTTTAAAACTATAAAAGAAAGATGTCTTCTACCATAGGGTTATTATCATCTCTGAGGAATCATGAAAAGTAACAGTGTCAGTGAGTAGTCAGGAGATGGGTAGGGGATGGTGTGCTTCTGTATCCCCTCAGCTTTCTCCTGCCTTTTCTTCCTTCCTCGTCCTCCCCCCACCCTCTGGCGATTATTCTCTCAACTTCCTTTTTTTTTCTTTCTTCCTTCCCTCTGTGCACTTTGTTCTTTAGGCATTAAATAGAAGTCTGGCAATTTTGAATACAAATTGCTAGTTTGCAGCTTCAACAAATTTTGCAGGAATTATAGAGAATATGAAAAATTCAGAGGAATATGGAATATTTAATCATATTACCCTGGATAGAATCATTCTCCTTGAAAACAACTCTCTCCTCTGTTTTCTCACCTGCCTCATTCTCCTCTTCCTTTCTTAGATATTTCTCTTTCTCACTTCCAGCCACGTTTCTAATAGTCTGAATATTGCATTATAACAGAATAGTGGCTATTTGTGCACAAAATAATTGATCTTAATAATTGTAAGATTGAGGATTCTAAGTAACCATTTGAAATAATCTCGCAAATGCTTTGGTTGTGCAAGAGATGTCAACTGCATTAAGTGAGACTAACAGGTGGTGTTTAATGAAGTTAAATAAGGCCCGGATGGTATAAACTACCTTTAACAAGTCTTTCATATTTTTTCCGTGGTGCTGTCTAAGTATACAATAATAGCAATGAAGTTCAAATGGCCAGAAGGTATACTTGGGATATGTTATATTTGTTAGTTTTGCCCCACCACATTTATGAGGTACACACTACGAAAAAAAGTGTGTTTAGACTTGAGGGCATGGGGTTTTGTTCAGACATTTGACATTGCAGACAAGATGATCTTCAGGGATATGGACAGGCTTTGAGGGCATCCTGTAATGTAAGCTGATGGTGCCATTTTCAAAAATAACAGAGCACGGAATTCCTCAATTCCTGCTTTACTTCTGTGTTCTCAAAGAAGAATGTTCTTCTAACTAAAAAGTGCAAATCCAATCTATGAGAGGGTTGTATGAAAGTATTTTCCAGGTCAGGAGAATTGGATCCTAGGATGTTGAGAGAATTTGCAGAAGTGATTGAGAAATCTTTGAGATAATCTCTGAGAAATCATGAGAAAGAAGAGACCCACAAGAAATGGAAAATGTTCACTGTAATTTTCAAGAAGAGAAAGAAGGCAGGTTCTGGAAACTGTGCGTTGGTGAGCTTGGTATTGACCCTCAGTTGGAATCTTGAAGAGAATGCTAGGAGGCGGTGTCTGAGCTCTTAGGAAGGGAAGCAGTGCTTATGAAGAGCCAGCACAAGATCACTAAAAATAAATTGTGTCAGACTGTTTTCATCTCCTTCCTCGACAAGATGATTGGACTGACAAACCTGTAAATGAGATTGATATAATGTGTCTACATGCCAGGAAGGAATCTGACATGTTCACTCCAGAACCATGGGGAGAAGGTACAGAAGCAGGGTATTACTCATTGTGTTTAGGTCACAAACACCAGAAACAAATTCTAGATATTTTCAGCAAAGAACTGGATTTTATTCAATGATATCAGGCAGCATGTAGACTCTCCAGAAGGGCTAGACAACCAGGCTTGGACATCACACATCAGAACCACATCCCAAAAACACAGAAAGGGTCTATGAGGACATGACAGCTTTTTTTTTTTTTTAAATCTTTATTGTTGAGAGTATTACAGATGTCCCTCTTTTCCCTCACATTGTCCCCCCTCCACCTAGTTCCTGTGCTGCCCCAGGCCTTCACCACCCTGTTGTCTGTATCCATAAGTAATGCATATATGCATATAAGATCTTTGCTTAATCTCTAGGACATGACAGCTTTTCAACACTGACATGAACACCACTCCTCATATTGCTGACACCAGTGCTTCTGATGTCCAGAAGAGGGCAGAAAACTGACCCGACCCTCTGCCAGCAGGGAATCCTTAAAGTCCCAACTGCTTTGCATCTCTAGCTCCTGGGTCAAAGTTCAGCATGATGCCTCTGATCGAAGAAGCCTAGATTGCATACCTATACCCTAACTGCAAAGGAAGCTGGGAAACCCAGTAGTGACATCTTTCACCTTTCAGCTGGGAGGTGGTCTCTGCCTTCTAACAGACTCATAAGGTAGATAGTTGCCCCAGATGGAAAAGGGGTTCAGATGATGAGGGGGGTCATAGAGAATGGCTAATATTCTCTTTACAGGGGTTGAGGAATAGGATAATTGGGCAGGTTTATACATGGTTAAGGAATCACACTAAAGGTTGCTATTTAATCATTCCTTTTTAATATCAAAGAGGGTTTTTAATTGACATACCACAGGACTCTGAATTTTTGTGCTACACAAGATTTTTTTTTAGATCAGTGGCTTGGCTAAAGACAGAAAATATGCTTATTTTATTTGCAGGTGACATGGAACTAGAGCAGAATGTTAATACATTCAAAGGCAAAATCAGAATTGCAAAACATCTCTAAAGTCTGCACCAATCAGCCCAAACTTCAAGATCAGTCTATCAATAGTAAATGGCAGGCTCTGTTTTGGTGTTTGAAAAATTCAGCTACTCAAATACCTAGTTGCTGCTAAGAAATAAGCCATAGTTGAATGTGTTTGCCAAGAAAACTAATTAAACCCTAGACTGTGTGAATAGATGCATAGCATTTAGGACAAAGCCTGCCTTGCTCTGCACTAAAGAGACCAGAGCTGAGCACTGTGCCAGGCTGTGAGCACAGCGTCTACGAGAGACCTGACAAGCTGGAGGGTGTGTGGCGGGGAGCACCAGGATGGTAAGCCACCTCGGATCCTGGGATAGGAAGAATGGTCACAGAAATGGAGGGATGTTGGCCTGTGAAGAAAGACCTTCAACGGAGGGATAAGATACAGGCTTACTTTATTTTGTTGCATGTCTACAAATGTGGATAGTTGTTTTTGTTTTTTACAAATTGAAGGCAAGGCCCTCTGCCAGCAAAAAGATTATGACTCACTGTGTTGATCTGCAACCGAACCTGCTTTATTGTGTTGATCTGCAACCGAACCTGCGATATCTCCAAGGTATGTCTGTGTGGTCACCGATTGATTACCCAAAAAATTCCACCTGGATGAGGCTAAGATTTATCCCACTGGGTGTCCAGAGGTGATTCTAAGGCCACTAGTGCAAATTATAGGGAGTCTTCAATAAAAGGGAGGCTTTCTGTCAGAACAATCAAAGCTGGAGTCTGTGTTCAGAGGTGGTGAGTGAGCTGTTGGGAAAAGGTCCGGGTAAGAGATTGGTGGCCAGCAATTAGAGGTGCTGTTGAGGGGCCTCAAGCTATGCATAGATTAAATGAACTTTCAACTTTTTTTGTTTTAATACTTGTGTTAAAATTTTTATTGAGATAGAATTGATATAACAGGTGTACAACGTAATGATTCATATCTAATCTAATAAAAGCATAATATTGAAATTGACCGTTTCTTTGGGATGCCTAATCCACGCCCATTAGCCAGTCAGAGTGACTGTATGCAAATTAACCCAGCCAAGATGGAGGCCGGCACTCACAGAGCTGAGTAAACAGGCAGCTTCCATTGCAGCAGGAGTCAAACTGTTTGCCGGCCGCCTGGACTTCTCTAGGCTCCAGACAACGACATATTTGCAACAATGTCTCAATTATAGGAGCCACAGAGCTGAAGCCAACAGAAGGCTTCGTTACCTGCCTAGGCCTCGGCTTAAAGGAACAGTGTATCAATTATAGAAGATAAATAAACCCCAGAAACATGCTTCCAGCCAGCCTTGCTGGGACAGTGGGTCAATGGGAGCTGTAGGCAGCCTGAAAACAGCCCTCAGCCCCTCACCCAGGCTGGCTAGGTACCCCAGTAGGGACCCAAAACCTGAAGGGACTGTGGGCAGCCTGAAAGGCTGAAAATGGCCCTCAGGTCCACACCCAGGCTGGCCACACCCCAATGGGGTGAGGGTCCACACTGGGGGGCTTGGCCAGCCTGCAAATAGCCATCAGCTCCTCACCTAGGCTGACCAGGCACGCCAGCAGGTGGACATCCCCAAAGGGGTCCCAGACTGCGAGAGGGCACAAATTGGGCTTAGGGACCTCCTGAGTGCACAAATTTTTGTGCACTGGGCCCCTAGTCCTATATAATAAAAGTCTAATATGCAAATCTACTGAACGGCAGAATGACTGGTCACTATGATGTGCACTGACCACCAGGGGGCAGGTGCTCAATGTAGGAGTTGCCCCCTGGTGGTCAGTGTGCTCCCACAGGGGAAGTGCTGCTCAGCCAGAAGCTGGGCTCATGGGGAGCAGGCCTAAACCAGCAGGCAGACATCACCCTGAG